>VXBI01013294.1:122604-167329 GCA_013397375.1 Toxostoma redivivum | reverse complement strand
ATTGCTTTCCCAACGGAAAAATAGGAAAATTAAAAAAAAAAAAAAAAAAGGAAAAAAAAGAGTTATTATGGGAATGCTGCCAATACATGCAGATAGAATTCAAAGAAAAAGCCTCATTCCTACATAGTAGCTGTTGGGGTTTTTTTGCTTTTGTTCAAAACACACTTGCTTCTCATTTCTGTACTCCAGAGAAAGAGGCATTTGCAACTAACAATGTTTGCAAGTAGAAGAATAATTGGGAAGAACAACAGCATATATGTCAGAACTAGTATTACATTTTAAGCTTTTTCTCTGTGGTTTTGGGATTTTTTTTTTGACCTGACCTAATGGGATGTGTTTCTCAGATGTAAATTATATGAAACAGAGGTTGTTTATGGAGCAATTGCTTTCCAGAAGATGTTTGCATGCTAAAATGCTGCTCTATTGGTTTAAACCATTAAAGAAAATAATAAATTATCCTATTCATAAAGATAAGCATGAATGAGAATCTGGGATTCAAATACACGGTCAACTCTTTTTTTCCTGCCACCTGAACCTGTGTTGATGTGAAAATGGTGTTTTATCTTGATGTTACATGGGTATCACTGGATGTATACTTGGGGAAATACTCATCCCTAATTTCTCTACATGCCCAAAATCATCCTCCATTTTTGAACCCTTTTCAGTACTTCAAAAACGTGTTTTCAAGAACAATGTTACTATGTTTCTTACAGAACAATTTTCATCAGTAGTCATGAAAGTGCTTAAATAACAGTGGAAAAAGGATGCAGAAAAACTGATGTGGAGAAGGCATCCCCAGGTGATGCCAAGGCCAGAGACAGAAAACGAGCACATGTCCACTAACTGAGACAGCCTTGGTCCAGAAAACTGCCCTGTTGGGGAACAGCTTGATGTCCTTCTGACTAAGGGAAAAGTGACCCCCATGCAGGCTCCTTCAGCCTCCCCACAGGGAGTAGGACTGTTGTTCCCAGTGGTCTGATATCCCTGAATTGGCAGACAAAACAATGGACAAACAGATCTAGTGGGCAAGGGAAACCTGTCTCACCCTGCCGTGTCTGACTGAGAGAGGAAGAATGCTCTCATGGATTGGTCCTCTGGGGCCTTGGAGTCAGGGCTGAAGATTCCTGTTTTGACATCTAACCACCCTTCCCCATGCCTCAGTTTCCCTCTTATTTTCCTCCTTCGACACTTTGCCTTTTGGAGTCTGCTTTAACATAATTTGTTCTAGCAGAAACCCGCTCCGTGTTTTTTACACGGTAACTCATATGGTGAGATCCTGAGGCAACTGCAGCTTATAAAAATAATAAAAGCCTTTGAGAAAGGGTAGAAAATTTGTTTCTATGCTACCAAGATGCTTCTTGTTAAACCCTGAAATCTTTTTACCTATGGGTAGGAATGAGGTTTGGTGTTTCGAGTTACAGTTCTCTTGGGAGGAATATGGGCAATAGCTATTGTAAAACACTGGTACATCAACAACAGAGTAAACTCAGTCCCTTTCCAGCCTTCTGTATTTAAAAAAAAATTAGAGTTCTGAGAGGTAAAGAGAGACTTTTATTTTCCTTCACAGAATTTGTTATGCATTCATTCTATGATCTGACACTCCAGATGGGAACAGAGAGAATAGAAGGTCGGACAATCATGCTTGTATATTTAAGACAAAGTAATAGAATTTTAAAATGTTTTCTTTTCTGATAAATCAAATACATTCATTTAATTTTGTTTTTCTAATTATGTTTTCTAGTGCAGCTGGAGAAAGAGGTCTGCACTGCTTTACAATACAGACAAAATAAATAGTTTTCCTACAGTGTGTATCCAAATACAATAATCCTACCCCAAAGAGGGAAAGGACTCTAAACCAAGGGAGGAAATATGAACAATTAGACCTGATTAAGAAGAAATGGAATTTTTCTTGTCTTGATTTGAATCTGGGACCCAATTAAAACCAGATTCATTTTGGGAAAAGTTAAAAATTTCCCGCTGCTGCATACCCAGGTGCCACTAGAATGAGGTAATTTGGTTTCCAGGGTTTTTCTCTGTGTTATGGATGCAAAACTGACCCCAGTCCACACAGGAGGTATTGGCAAGGAAGAAAGCATGCACATGCTGTGGTTCAACTATTCACCTTAAGTGACTGATGGCCCCAGCTTGCTCACCTGCCCCAGAAAGGAAAGGTGCTTTTTCTGCCCCATTTGCAAAATTTTGTGCTCTGGTTTTTTGTTCAGGAAATATAATCCTAAATCCACCCCTCAGTTGCTGGGGTAGGTGCAAGACAGGACACAGCAAGAAAGGAGCAGCATAGTCTTTAGGCTGCTCCTTGTGTCCCACTTGAGAAGTAAATTTTTCCCAATACAAGTTTCATACAACAGCCACAGCTGTGCTGTACACCTTCTCTTCCTCATTCAGCATGGATGTGAACTCATAGATGAAAACACCTGAGCAGTTGCCACTCCCATTCCCAGACCCTGGGATGAGATGTCTCAAGAGGCAGAGTGTTTCCAGTCACTAGATTGCAGGTCAGGGGGTTGGATTGCCATAGCCAGGCTTTCCACAAGAGCAGTGTCTCCTTCTTACTGGGAAGAGTGTCTGAGTGTGATGGTTTTATCTGGGGGTGGTGGTGTTGGGGAAGCTGTGGAGGGCAGGAGGAGAGCTCTGGCACTTGTTGTACAAGTGGAACACCACATTCCCTGGTCCAAGCTTTGTGAGGAGAACACTGTGACTATTTTCTCCCCCAGGCTTGGAGCAGAACAGCTCTGCAGCTGGCTGATGTCCCACAGCCCTCCTGAAAGCTGTGTCCCATGGAGTCTGTTGGAGTCAGTAACTCAGGAGTTTCTCTGAATCCTTCAGAGAGAGATCAGAGTGCAGGGATTGAATTAAAGTCTTTGGATGGATTGAAGTATGTTAAGCCACTTACACATATAGTAGAGGTATAAGTTTAAGTTTTAGTATAAGCAAGCAAGTAAGTAAGTGGAATAAGTTTTAAGGGCTTTTAGTATGTAAAAGGTCTGAGAAGTAGTACATGTTCTAGTGAAGGTTGAAAAACATACTAGTGTTTCCTTGGAGGCTCCAAGAACCTAGCTTCAGACATAATAGAGTTAAGAATATTGCTTATGTTTTTCAGTTAGAACAAGATAGGCCATGAACATAGTCTATACATAGCCTGGTGTGCTAAGAAACTGGAATTCTAATAGGTTAAGGTGTAGTGGTCCGAGTTTGCATCTTAGCTTGTTGGGAAGTTTCTATAAAAGAACATGCATTAGGGAGAGCTGGTGCTCTATGCCATGGCTTTATGCCATTGCATCTTGCCACTGCTTTTGCCATTGTTTTGCTTTACTTTTTTCTTTGTGACTGATGTATTTCTGTAATAAATAACTTTATAGTAACTATTAGCTGCTTGGCTTTTTGAAGAACATAACCCGACAGTTGGGTGCCTAAAGCACCTGGAGGTCCTAACCTCACAGGAGACTGAGGTGATAACACTGCAAAAACCAGGAAAAAGGATGGAAAGGACTGATTCTCACGTGGAAGTGACTTCCTGCAGTGGGACTGCCATTTGCTCTAGACAAGGAAAAGCTTTGCTTGTCAAATTTACCCTAATCTCATGTTACCACAGCCTGTAGAAAACCTTGCTTCACATGAGTCTTTCTGGAAGAGCTTTATGATTTGCAAAGCTAATTTGTGGTTGGCAATTTAATAGTCTCACATAACTGCAAGCATATTCTTGATTTTCCTGCCTTAGAGTCAGCTTATAACTTTCACTACCTAAAGCAAAGGCAAAATTGTATGTCTTATGCTTTTTGGGGTTGGATGCTGCTGAGACACATATTTCCAAACTGATGTAGATCACATTTTTTTCTTTTCAGACTAAACAATTTCTCCCCACGTCCTTGGAAGCAGCCAGCAATATAGAACCCAACATGAAAAAAAGTCTGAAACCAACGCCACCCATTTGCACTATGCCAATAAATCAGGCAGGCTGAAGCCATTTGTCAAAAAGATATTTGCTTGAATCAAATTTACTTTGTGTGCAGGGGATGGTTGGGAGTTTAGTACTTGCTAAATGATTAATCAGCCCATGATTTTTTTTTTAAATACAATGCAAAAACAACAAGCACAAAATGAAGCTTTCAGCTAATACGACTTGGGCATTTGAAGAACATTTAATTATGTCATCCTTTGATCAACACTTGCAGCCTTTAAATATAGACAGAGAAAAAGAGTTTCAGTGGGGTGGTTAATAAGCTCCTCATCTACTGATATACATTATTAAAAGAGGAAAAACCATACAATTTTCTGGCTTATTCTTCTCAAAATGGAAAGCACTGTCATTTCTTAGTCTCTTAAATCCCTTAATTGCTCCAAGTAATTCTTGTGGGTTTGGAAAGCTGTGAGAAAACCAAATGTGAGTGCAGTTTTGGTGTCTGACAGAGCCACTAACACCTACCATCCTGCTGAGTGGCAGCCTCTGGGAGACCTGGTAGAGAGCATTTGGCATAACCATGTTTGCCTTCTGGGAAGCTTTGGGTGTTTCCTGGCCCCCTGGGTTATCTAGTTTGTCTAAAGGTACAGTTTTCACAGAGCAAACTGGATCACTGGGAAGCTCAATGTTATTTCCAGTTTCAAAGTACTGCTCCCAAGACAGACCTTCCTTTCAAAACAACTTATTCTTTTAAGAAATAGCAGTGAATCCATCTTTATAGCACCTATGGAGTACACATCTGCCCCTATTTTCTAGGTAAACAGCAACATCTCCTGGTGCAGACTAATACCAATTTGAGACACAATTATGAGTAAGGTGATACTTGTATTTATCCTTTTTATCAGATTTGAAGAGATTTGTATATTCTCCCAGGCTTGTGGAACTAGGGGATGAGTCCTTGTAGGAGTGCCATTTGTTACCCCCACAATGACTCAGTAGGTGAGGTGCTTGTGAAACATAAGGGCCTTGTCAGGATCCCAATAATTCTGCATCCCATTGGTCTTGCTTCTTACAGGATCTCTTTGCTCACCCTACGTGTCACATTCAATACTCTGACAGAATCGACAATGAGAAGATTGCAACACTTTAAATTCAGTCCATAAGTATTTGGAGACTGGAGGCTGACAATGTTACAGGTAAGATTCATGGTTTTCTAGAAAGTGCTCACCTGAGAAATGAAAATGGTTGTATCTCACCTTGTCATCAGTTGGAACAGAATGCCTCTGCTGTTATCCTAAAGATGTCATGTCTGACTTACAACATGTGGTTGAATTTTCAACTTTTTTTTTCTTTTTTCAGTTTCAAGAGACTTTTCAACTTTTCAATCTGAGCCTTCTTTGTAGGGTTACAAGCAAAATTTAGATTATTACTCTTTATGGACAGTTCACAGGTAGTGCTGAATATGCCACACTATTTAAGAACACAGAAAGAGGAGGTTCCCATGGGAACCTGGGTGGGATCTGAAACAGCCTCATATTTCAATATTTGCCATTTTTATTGTATTAAGTTCACAGAGAACATTATAAACACTTGCTATAGCGAGAGCCAATTCAGGACTTAGATAAAAAAATTCCTGTCCGTTCTATAGGAAGATAAAGTGAGTTTGAAAGAGGTTAAATAATCTGCCCAGAGCTTGAGAATAAATCAAGGGCAGAACCTGAGAGGAGGCCCTGGGGTGCTGACACCTATTCTCAAAAGACAAACATGCATTAAAAATAAGGAGCAGTAAATCAGGCAGTGCTTCCTAGTTCTCTTGATTAAGGAAACGATTTGTACAAGACATCTTCTAGGAATTTATGGCTGATTCCTGCTTCCCCTAATGTGCATGGAAAAGCGAGTTCCACTCTTAGTAGAAATTAAATGGCATGAAACATCAAAGTGTAAAAAGTTGGAGAGAATGCTTGATTTGATAAAAACCCCATGACTTCTTGGCATAATTAAGAATGTCATGAGGAGTATTCACTTGTGTATTGATTTTATTTTTTTAATTTTCAGAAGTATATTTTCATAAGCCCTTTGAGCTGCTCAGCATGCAGTGATTTTTGTTAATTTCCTCTTTACCAGGTTTATCAGCCTTAATTATAGCTGAAAGCGATCTTTGTCTCAAGAAGATGAAAACCCTTTGTGAAAATGCACTGATGCAGTTTGTTTCCAAACCCAGATATATTTCCTAATTAGTTCCTTGTTGTAATAGGTTGCATAATTAATGAAAACACAGGGAAATATTCAAAGTAATAATTTTATTTGAACAAATGTATATAAAAAGGAGAAAACCAAGCCATTACTTTAAGTAACCTGCTTTGGAAGGAACTGTCAATATCAAGCTGAGTGTTAGCCCTTTTGGGCTGATATTTTATATTTTACCTGTTAATCTGCTTAGCCTAAAGACCCGACACCTCCCTCTTATTTCATGAAGCTAACCAGGGTCAGGCATGATTAACACAGTACTTGGGTGGGAAATCTTCATGGGAAATCCCACATTTCTGTTTGTTCTGGTACTTCTGTGATGCCTGTTTCATGACTGGCTGTAATGACATGGTCCTGTGCCAACAGGCTCTAGTGACACCTTTCCACTCTTCCCTTGCAGTTGTCCTGGGTGCCACCAGCTCAGCAATCTGGCAGGAGACTGGCAGTGGAGAAACTGAGAGATAAATCCATCACCTGGGTGTGTCTGTGCCCTAATGGGGGTGACTTTGCAGTGACAGGGCTGTTCTCTTGCCATGTCACCCATGGACCACCTCTGCTGATCCTGGGCCACCCTCCAGGTGGGAGATGGCATCCACAGTTTGTCCCCTGAGACTGACTGATGTTCTGTAGCACTGTGAGACAGAACAGGGATGTGTGCTGGTGTGCTGGTGGGATGACTGATCTTTTCTTGGTCAAGCTTCAACTCAGTTCCAAGGTCTTCCCTTGTTTAGAATCTTTCCTGGATGATATTGTTCCATTTCTCTCCATTTTTTCAGATCTGCTGAGGCAATATTCCTGTACTTCAAGATTTGCTTCTGTCCATGGAACACGGGTTTTTTCAGGAGACAGATTGAGACTGTGGTTAAAGCAAGGTTGGGGCTTTCAACCTTTTTGTCTACCAGGGATGGGCTTGAACTGAAGACCCCCCACCCCATTTCTAAGTTAGTCTCTTTTCCAGCATGTGCTATAAAAACATCAGCCTGCTTCTCAGGATTCCTTCAAGGTACTGCTGTTCCTTATTGCAAAATGTCACAAGACTGATAAAAACAATGTCCAGCAAAAGCAGCTGAGACACTTGTTCCAAGTATTTCTCTAGTCTTCCTTTGAACCTGTGTATGTCTTCATCCAGACTATCCCCAGGATATGAATTATACAGAAGAATCATCTGTGAAGAACCATCTCCTCCTGCTCATTCTAAATCTGGCTGCACCTGCTATGGGAAGCTTGGGTTTCCAGTCTTTGGCCCCTTTCAAAGTAGAGGGTGAACACTAGATCCCTCTCTGCCCTTTCTGAATATTTATACCCACTTCTGCTACTACTTTTGCTTCCTAGCATCTTCTTTAAGGCAGCTAAAACACAGCAGCTGGAGACTCCTTCCTCCCTTTTGCAGCAAGGACAAACTTCTCACTACTCAAGGGGCAGCTGGGGGGTCCTTGGGAGAGGGGTGCTGTTGCCCCAGGTTGAGGGAGATCCTGAAGCTTCCTCGAGATCCAGCAAGGTTAAGCCCTTTGCACCCCATGGTGTACAAACATACTGGAAGTATCATGAGCTTTTCTTGGACGTGGTATAGGGAATCTCCAGGAGAAAAAGAACATCTGTGACTCCCTGTTCTTGATTCTTTGACCTGCAATGTCAGAGTTGACATTTGATTTAATGCCATGCCTTTGTACCGCCTCTATTACATTTATATCACTGAGACACCATTCGTGGGACAGCAGCTACACACATTAACCAAGGTCTGTGAGGGACAGATAAATCTCTTCTGCTTTCAGATAATGTTTTGCACAAATGAGAAAAGGGAAAGGAATAGCACTGCATACTTTGTCCTGGCCTGTTCTATGAATCAGGCCTGCTGTCTGCCATACAAACATAAAGGACATTTAAAACAAAATAGAAGGGAAAATCTAACCAGCAGCCTCCTTCCTTCCTCCAGTACAAAAGACTTTTCCCTTCCCCAAAAACCAGTGCACAATTCTTAACTGATAACTAAATAAAGGAAGACTTGATAGGAAGTGACTTAAAGGTAGTCAATTTACTTGGAAGGTTTTGTATTGTAAGAATTTATGAAGAGTGGTAAGGAAACAAATGCATGGTTGCATTTAGATTTTGAATTCCCCATTGCTATGCTGACATTAAATTTTCAGAATGTTTTTGCGTACATAAAACACAGCAGCTGTCCTATGGGAGGTATAATTACAATTAAAAAGAAGGAAAGAAAATAAGCTGTGAGCATACAATCAACTCTTGAGGGAGACAGCCAATATCTCAGGCAAATTACAGAATCAAAGCTGCCTGAAATCTTTTAAGGCACAGCTCAGCAAGCAGTTAGGGAGGAAAGGCCAGAGCAGAAGTTTCCAAAACCAAAATGCTGGGAAGCAAAAGTAGTAGCAGAAGTGGGTATAAATATCCAGAAAGGGCAGAGAGGGATCTAGTGTTCACCCTCTACTTTGAAAGGGGCCAAAGACTGGAAATCCAAGCTCCCCATAGCAGGAGCAGCCAGATTTAGAATGAGCAGGAGGAGATGGTTCTTCACAGAATTTGTGGTAGACCTGTATAATTCATATCCTGGGGATAGTCTGGATGAAGACATACACAGGTTCAAAGGAAGACTAGAGAAATGCTTGGAACAAGGAAGTCTTTGTACTTATTAAACAGACAGGCCACAGGAGGCTTAGAGAAAGCATCATATATAATTGTGCAATTTTACTTTTCCCTAAGAACTTGTATATTCAAGAGTGTCAGATAGTGTGGCCATTCCTGTGGTGTTTTTGCTAAAGTTGATTGACCTTTAGAAGGATAAGAATTTTGAATTTGTGCTCATTGCTATTGTAGAGAAAAGAGCAAACATCAGTTCAAATATCAGCCCTTACCATCTTCCTAATGTTCCCAGTGTTAATAACATGGCACATACTATCTCCATTTGTGAAACTTTTAAAATTGAGAGAGTCAGATAAAAAGACATTTTTCCCTTCCCTTTTTTATTCCCCCTGTTTCGGTAAAATTGTCAACTCCTCTGAAAGGTCACACTTAGATGTGACTAGCACAGCACACAACAGATAATGTGCTTTTCCTAGGTGGTAGGGCTGAAACAAAGGAGGAGAAGGGCTGCAGACAAGGCTGCAAGACAGTAGATAGGTATAATGGCTCTCAGTTCTCCATCCCCACATGGGATAAGGGACATACACCTTGAATGAGCATCTGAAATCCTAAAATTTGATCCCATTTTTGCATCCTTCACAATCCTAAACAGACTTACACACAGATGAAGGAAAAAAAGACTCAACTCATTTGGCAGCATCCCAAATTCATCAGGAAGAACTAGACTGCACACATTAAAGCCCCAGTAAAGGCTACTCTGCTGTCTGAGCAGCATTCACTTGCTTTGAGATTGTCTGATTTATGTCTCTGTTCCTGAGCAGGGATCATCCCCTCTGTGCTGTAGTTCCCATTCTCTAGCCAGCCCTACAGAGGCAGGACAAGATAGCAGGATGGCTGCATCCTGACCCCTGGAAATCCAAAGAAAAGGAGGGGTGGGCTTGGGCCAGTAGGTCCCTGAGCAGCAGAGACTCCTGGGTGGCTCTGTAGACACCAACTTCTGTCCATCCAACTTTGTTATTATATTGGGTCCCTTCCTCCCAAAGTCCATGTGTATCCCCTTGGGGTCCTGGACACCCATCCAGTATCTGCTGGAAAATGAAGTGTCTTCTGAATAGCTGCATCTTCAGGGAAAGGAATTTTATGAAGCCAGGATTGAGGCATATCACACTGAGTGGCACCAGAGAGGATATCCACTGGTACTGTCCCTCCCCTCTGGCCTTGCAAACACTTCTCAGCAGAGACCATGGCTGGACTGTGTTTGTGGATTGTCTTACTCAACAGGACCCTCCTCTTGATGCATTCTTTCAAAGCAAGAAACAATAACAGTGGCTTTGTTCTGGTATTTAATAAAATGGTGTCTTGCAATCCTTATTGCAACCTCCAGCTGTGTAGAGTGTAGGGCCAGAAGAGATGATTAGATTATCTGGTTTAACCACCCATAAAACACAGGACGCAGAATTCCATTCTCCATCACAGCACAAATAATAAATAGAATAGTCCAAGACAAACTCTAATATCCAATTTTTAATATCAACTACAATATGCAAGTAGAGGGAGACATTAAACAAACCCCTGTGTCTACCAATCTACAACCCCCCTGGCAGCACTTACATATTTCTTATTGCTCACTAGCTTATTTACTGCGAAGGAACAAAGCTAATGCTGAGCTCTGAAGCATTTCTAATGTGAACCAATTTTGCCCTGCGGTTTCATAATGAGCTCCACCCTTCATCCACCTCTGCTCCCCCTTCTTTTTACTTTTCCTTATTTAATTTAAAAATAAAGTGAAAATATGCCCCGTCTACGAAGCAAAATTCAGATTAATTTCCTTTAAGTGCTGTTTCGTGCCCAGGGTAGTAGCTTGAAGCCAGGTCTGTGAATCACAGGTTTGATTACTCTGATAGGGCAGGAAAGTGTCTTAAGAGATAGGAATGAAAAAATATAGGATAGCAAGATTGGGTTATTTTTTTTCCAGGAGGAATTAGAAAGACAGAGCTTTATGGGGAAACTCTATTAAAGTCATCAACTTTCCTTTGCTTCAGGTCAAAAGTTGTACAATATCACTGGAATAATATAATTTAAGAAAATTTCTGTGTGGCCTTTTTGTTTTTCTTTTTTTTTTCTTCTCTTTTTTCACTTGTCAGTTTATGCCTGGGGGCTTTTTATTTGATTACTGTTCTATTAATGCCTTGAATCAATGAATGAGCAACTATCTACAAAGTAAAACAAGTAAAAAGATGGGGAGCAGGAGAAAATAGATGATGTGGACAAACCACATGCTGTGGGGAACCACACTGACTTATCTGTGGACCCTGGAGACAGCTTGGCAAGGGACATGTGGTGAAATTACTGGGAATAGAGGCACGAGGGGAGATGGCATGTGGAATTGTGCAGAAAAATTTTCCGAACATATTTTATAGCTTCAGTGTGTCATTTGCTGCCTGCAGATAATATATGCAAAGTGCTTTACCCTAAGGTTGGGTTTTGGTGACAAGTGCCATGTTTTGCCAATCAGGACTGAAGAAACCTGGGTGTGATCAGGGCCTGAGAGCAGCCCACCATGGGCACTGAGAGGTATCTGAGCTCGTTAGCTGGAGGACTAATGAGCCAGAGAGAATAAATTCATATGCAAAAGAATTAAGTTAGTCATTACACTTACTACAGTGAGTTTAAAAATTTGTCCCTGGTCTGTCATTCACAGCAGCCCCCTAATTCTTGTATTCACATTGCTTTTCAGCAATGTCTCCTTCTCTATCTCAGGGAAACTCATTTTACATCCATTTCTCAGCTTTTCAATCTGTAAAATGGGAGGCAACGCTTATCTTGTTGCAGCTAAAATTTATAATTAGCACCTTAAAAGCCCTGTGGAGGGTCTATGTATGATTTATTTTCAATAAAGGGTAATACAAAATGAGTTAGGGCTTGGTCTGCAATAGCCTTCCATTTTAAGCTATTTCATATGGAATTGTATCATTCCACACCAGCAGAATGGGACACTTCACATTCTACATGTGTGGATTTATATTTGCTTAAAAAATGAAGTTTTTTTAAAAACAGCAAATCTTAGGGGATTAAGCAGGATTAGGCTTCCCTTTTGCTAGGTGTTATACAAGCATATAACAGCGACCTCTTTTTGCTGGAGTTTACAATTTTGACCTTTGATCCCAGCAATTTTAGAAGTGCAGAGATAAGCATTAGTTTTTAAATACTTTCAATGCCACCATATTCAGGGAAACAACCACAGGCTTAGCTTTCCAGTAGTTATATAATCAACAGACTAATTTTTGCTGTCGCAAAAAACAGTTTCAGAGTCTCCTTCAGGGGATGAGGGTAGAAAAATTTCAAAACCTTGCCCATAATGTGAAATTTGTAGTGAAAAACAAACTTCCAGCTGACCTGTGCTGATGGAGCTGATGAGTGGTAACCTTTTGACTTCTGTGTTGGGATGGTCAAGTCCTTACTTGCATGACCTTGGGGTCAGTTTGTATGTGCTAAAAGCCTTGATCTGTTCCAGGATGCTTCACCTCTTGCTTCATTACAGAGATAGCTTAAAAGTCACAGAAAAATGCTGTCTTTGCTGTGAGAGGGAACAACAGGAGGAGAAGAATTTCCCCAAACTGAGAGCTGGATTTGCTGCTTAAAGTAGTTCAGTGGTAGGTTGCAAGGAACGGAGGAAAAGAAAGGATAAAAATTGGTTCATATCTTTTTTAAGCTCTTTGGCTTAACAAACACTTGCAGAGCTTGAATGAGGAAAAAAACCCACATGACTTGTTAATACAGAAAAAAACCCACATTTGTTTCAAATCACATGCAAACAATGTAGTACTTTCCACTACAGCTTCAGGATTAGCATCGATTACTATGTGATCAAGGCAGGACAATAAAGTCATTTACCCCTGTATCCTCAGGGGTACTCAGACCTGTGAGATTCAACTTCTGATCTTTGCCTTTCCCCTCAGTATGCTCTTTGGTTTTAAAGCTGTTTTCTTATATTGATATTGAATTCAACAACAGAGAAGTGTAACACAGAGGAACCACTGGCTCTGCACCCTTGGACCAGTGGGAGCTGCCTCCAGGGCTGCTGAGTGCCCATGCCTGGCACCTGGGATCCTGGATGCTGACAACAGCTTGCTTGACTGAAAAGAGAAGCTTTTCTGGGCTGGGGTGCACTAAGTCCTGCTCTTCCATGGGGACAGATTATCCACTTTTGCTGGGAATTAGTGCAAGACACTAATTTTATGGTACAATGCTGTCACTTTTCACGGGGAGAAAATAACAAAAGTTATTTTTAAAAGGACAAAAATGATAAAAGTTTAATTTGAGGGAGAAAAGAGAAAGAAATCCTTTTAGCTACAGGAGGTTACATTGCAGTGGGTTGGGGAATACCTCCATCAATTGTTAGGAAGAGTTTCTGGGTTTGGATATTAGTGGAAAGAGAAGGTTATCTGTGGAACACCAGGTCTTAAATTCCTAACACGCTCCCTTGCCTTTCCCCTTTGCTCTTTCCCCAACAGCACACTGCAAGATGCTCTTCTCCCACCTCTATCTCTCAGTGCTAATCCCTGCCTGCCTTCAACACCCTGAACTCAAAGCAATCACAACCTTTGGAAACTGCATTCTCAGGAAGAACAGACGGGAAACTCGGGGACGACAGCCTCCCAGAGTCCCCTGTCAAGGTCTGTGCAAAGTCCTTGCAGCTCCTTCTTTAAATAGATGCTGGCAAATTACAGCAGTGTCATTTGGTCTTCTGCTTAAAGCTGCGTTCACCGTTTCTTACTGTCAGCTCTATTTTCCCAGGGTTTGTCAGTTGTCAGATATCTGCCAAAAGGAGCAGATGAAATCTCAGCCCTCAGGGGAGACGTTGTTCCCTCACTTCCCTTGAAATCCTTTCCCCCACTCAATTCTCTTTTTGGCCACTCTTTATTTATAAATCAAATTCAACTGAAATTGGGTTTGAGGAATTGTCCTTTTTCTTTGCTCTGGTTATGAATAAAGCAGAGCACAGGCCTTTTGGTTTTAGATGCCTCTCGGTTTTTTCTGTCACATAAAAAATGACTCCAAACTGGATTTAAAAGGAAAGGTCACTGACAAATCAGTGCTGGATAAGGGGCAGTAGTTATGGCTCTATTGATAAATGGTAATACACCAGTGGGCTGGCAAACACATGGTTAAAACACATCAGCTTGCTTAAGCATCATTATTATTTCATAAGATGCTCTGGTTATCGAGACTAAGGTAATTAATAGGCCAAGCAGAGCCTGCAGAGTCAAGCCTGATGGATGGAACATGCAGGATACATCTGAAAGCTTCTTCAGCCCCTAAATCCCTCTCAGGATTAGGGCAATTCCAAGCAGTAACTTTTCGATCTAGAATTTCTATAAATACTGGTTAATAAGATATTCTGTTTCCCTGGAGGAGAGATTCTGAATCTTTAAATAAATTAAAAGAGGGATATTTAATATCTCAAACTATTCTTAAGCATCAAAATTCATAAGTGTCAGAAAATGAAGTATTATTAATTTAGATTAATTTGGACTGGTTTAGCCTATATTCACAGTTTGTTTAAAAATGGTAGAATCTACATTATTTTCTTTGGAATCTGATACTCTGTTTTCTGAGATTAGAGCAAAATGTATTCTTGTAAATGAAGAGACAACAAATATTGAGGACATAGGTTATGACACAATGGTGAGAGAGTTCGAGTTAAGTGGGAAATGCCCTGAAGTATAGTCACTATTTTGACATAAGTCTCTGTAAGATGGAAAATATGGAGGTAAGGTTAGCATTCCTGTGGAGAATGAGCATGTAGGAAATGGAAATCATTACATCTGAGGTGGCAGCAAGAATTCAGAACTCAATATGATTGAGCTTTGGGACATCTGGTGTTCTCTCTCTTGGAGAAAAGAGGTTTTGGCACAGGAAATGCACTCATGGACTTGTAAAGGAAGAGAGGGTTCCAGTGCCAAGCAGGCAGCTACTGACACACATGGTGCCCAAAAGAGGGTGGGAGGGAGAGGGAAGGGAGCAGGCAGCAGGGACTTACTCTGACCTTGAGGATATGGAAAACATTAGGGCAAATCTGAAGGAAAGAATAATTAAAAGATGTGGGGTTAAATGTGAAAATATTACAAAAAGGTAACAGGGTTTACTGGAGGTGAATGTTGCACAGTAGTGGGATCTCTCTACCCAGCCTACTTTGGGTCTAAACCAGAGAAATTCAGCGGAACTAATCTACTAAATTGCAGGAAAATGCTGGGTTCAAGGCTGCATGGGACATGAGGAGGTAAGCCAGAGAGGATGAATGGGTGAATTACAGGTGGATAAAGTAACTGATGAGACAAATCGTGCTGGAAGAGGAGCTAATTGAGTTGGAATGAAGTTTTTTAAAGGATCATTCTAGGGACTGAACACATTTGATATTTTCTATAATGACCTTGGCATGAAGAGTGGATCTTTGCTGGTGAAACACAGATGAAAAGCTTTGCCAGTGTGGAGGAAGCCTGAATTGGTACTTAGGAACAATCAGACTAGAATAATATAATGGGATGAAATGTAATTGCCCAGATTGCCAGGGCATGTGTACAGGGACTAATGAAAGGTATTTCTTCTTTGGATGGACTCATTGGGGAGGACACCAGCTGGAAATGAGAGGGAAAGAGAAAGGCCTGGCTGTCTTAATTGCAGGATCTCTACAAGCCAGAAATGAGATGTGCCTATAAAAATGCAAATACAATCCTATCAGGCAAGATTTTCCCAAAACCTCTTCCAATTTTTTTTTTGAGACAATTAGCAGACAACCCAATGAGGACCCTTATCTAGAGCATCCCAGGTGCTAAGGAGGAGAGAAGAACTCAAACAGATGAGGTCTGCACAGGTGACCAAAGAAGCACAGTCTGTTTTACAAGAGGAAAAGGAAAATTCCAGTGGTCACTTCAGAAAGTGAAAGATGTAAGATGTGACTCACTGCAGTTGTGATTTAAAAATATCCCATTCACATAAGTACTTCAAATAATTTTCTATAAAAATAAAATCACCACAGTGAAAAGAACTGTAACAGACATTGTCATATAACAGACATTGTTGACCAAATCAAGCGAAGTGAAGTGTGTGTGTTAGTCTAACACATAACCAGTGCCCAGAACTGAACTGTGAGGAAAATGCTAATGAACATGGGATATATCTGCTGTCTTTCCTTCAGCTAACTCAATCACAGTGATGAGAAAAACCCCTTGGTTGTTTCTGTTACAAATGCAGCAGAACAAAGTGTGTGTATGGTTTGAGATCTGTGGGGGAGATGCTTGCTGGGATTCTGGATCTATCTCTTCTCTCAGGAGTCTGACTCTTGGAAAAATTTCAAATCAAGACAGCAAAAAGCTTACCAAAATCAATACATTCTTGGCCTCAGAGGACTGTGTTCAACCTCTGGTTAAACAGTATAAAAAGAAGTACGTCTGCTCCTTTTTTAATGCATAAATCACAACCTAACCACGATTCTGGAACTGCAGCTGATGCCAGCACTTATCGGGGAAACCACATACAATTTTCAAGTCAGATCTAGAAAATCATAACTCCAAACCTGATCTAATTCCTGGCTTGTTCCCAGATCTCTTTATGAGACAATCAGGTATCCAGGTTCTTACTGGCCACTGCAAACTCTGTCTCCTGGGAAGGTGAATTGGAGTAGGAGACAGATTTAATCTTCTTCAGGGCACCTCCCATGGTATTTTGTGGGCATTCCACAATTTTGTCCCACAGTAATTCCCAAACCAGTACAAAGCAAAAAGAAAATAAAGTTCTTCCAACCAAAATGGATCATTTGGGCCCAAAGAGTACCATGAGCAGTACCTTCCTGTACATAGGAATATGAAAAAAGAGATTATGACTGCGCTGTTATTAGTGTGAATTATTTGGTAGAGATAGGAAGAGTTAATTGAAATTAATGTCTTGTTTAAACCAGAGGAAACTTCTTGCCACTGTCTGGTTTCACACTTAATGATGTATTTTGAATGTGCAAACCAAGTAGATTTTTAGGGTGTTCAGAATCTCTTTCCATGAAAAGAAACACCTAGTCCTATACCCAAACCTTGCCATCACTGCAGAAATACTAATGTGTCTTTGTGTATCTCCAGGGACAAATCCCTATCTAGTTCCCCCAAGAACACTCAGCTATGGACTATCAAAAGTTTTTTTGTTAACCTCTCAAAGTGTATGAGAGAAAATCATTGAAAAAAACATCTGAAGTTGTTTCCACTCAGAGCACATCTTCCACCTCCACTCTGTTCTTACCCACAGGATTTTACGCCTCCTGCAGAAATTGGTTTAAGGAGTATCTTGTACCTTGTATCTCATGCTAGGGTCCTGGTGAAGAGAAAAGTATTGGAACTCAAGATTGCCTTTCAAATAATTTAATGGCTCCAAATCATGTGTGGGAACAAGGACCCAAAGAGGGATTTATCAAACCCTTAGTCTCATCCTCTGCTTTTATAAATCTGTCTCTTATTTTGCTTTCCCATCATTCTTATGGGTGAGTGCACTAGACTGCAAGGATGTTTTTCCCTAACAACACATTTATTACTTTACATTAATTAATATTCTCCTCCTCTTTAATTTTAGTGCTTGGTATTACTTTTTAAACTAAGCACCTATCTTACTCATTGTAGATCTATTTATAGTAGCAGAGACACAGCCAGCATTACTTTAGGTGCAATATATTTTTGGTGTATCCCAGGGCAAGGATGTTTATGAAGTCCCCATTTAATACTTCAGCTCTCCTATTCTCCTTTCTAGCACTTCACTTCTATTTTTTTTCCACCCAGTGTTTCTCCTTGAAACACTTCTAGGTTTTGCAATGCTGGATATATGTACACATAGATACATATATAAACCCATCCCAGTTACAAAAGTGAAATAGGCCACTTAAATTCTTTCTTCAGCTTATTTCACATCTTTTTCCAGCTGCCTGAGAACTAGCACTGAAGATATATTCTTGACAGTTCTGGGTTTTGAACTTTTATTCGAGGTGTGTTTTGTATCTGCTGCTATTTACTCCTGAAAGCTTTTTCAGTCTTTGTTGACAGAGTAAAGGTGTTTTCCAGTGTAATTTAGGAAGTACAGTACATGATAAATTACCTGTTGGACACCTAAACTGGATGTTTAGGTAAAGAGCTACAGAATATAAGATCCTGGTGCTCCTGAGAGCACAGATCTTCTGCACGCTGCTAGATTCATCATACTCATCCAACATGCTTTCATCTACTACCCACTGTTTCAGTTCCTTTTTTAATTAGCTCATAATGTAGTCTCCCACTCTGTTCTTGGGTGTGGTTCTCAGGCATTTCCAGTCTTTGACTGATGTCTGCATTTTGGAATAATTTTACTGCTGTGGGAGATTTCCCTGAAGAATCTTGGGCAGACAGAAATAAAGGATATGGTGGAAATCAAAGAGGCACAATCCACAGGCATGGTTGCTTCCACCAGCTGCAGTGATGGAGTTCAGTCAGTATATCCCCACAATATACATTTGCTGTGATTTTCCCCAGTATCACTCTAAAAAGTCCCAAACAGTGTGTCTGCCTCTAATTGAAATTCTGCACTAATTTCCTTTGCGAGGTTGATGGACAGGGTGAAAAACGGATCAGTCCTCTTTTTAAGTCCCAGAACTAAAGAATAATGGTTCATTTGATTAAATTAATGACTTGCAGGTTTCAAAGAATTAAAAAGTACTCAAGCTGTGAAATTCACTTCCCTAAGAGAGCCACTGAGTCAAATGCTGTTAGTAGGTTTTAGAAGGGGTGGAGATAATGTTACTCCCATTAGAAACACACTGGTAAGGTTTACTTGGTGAGAATTATCAAATAAATTTTTTTCAAATGGTGAAATTCTCTTCTGCTGGGAGCCTATTTATTTTCCCCTCACCTCTCACCTTCTATGTCATTTACTGTGGGATTTGCTGGTCAAAATCTTTCACTTTTTACAAAACAGACTTTGCATAGTTCTCACTGACGTGGCTCTCACTTGTGCTCTGACCCAGCCACTTCAAGCAGAGCAGGCATGTGGCCATGATACCATGGCAGCTACCCTTGGGTTGTTTAAACATTTGGTAAGGGCTGGGCTGCTCTCCTAGATAACTCCAGCAGCAAATGCATCAGTTCCTGTTAGCACAGGCAATGATGACAGCTTCTGTCACCTTGTTTTGTGTTCACCCTCCAGGCACTGAAAGCTGTCCTGGTGAGACAAGGTGGGCACCCTAAATGTTTTTCTGTCCCAAATGCTCCTTATGGACAGGTTATTCTATTTGCTTCTTCCCATGACTGCTTAGGGACATTATGACTGTTCTCCCTGATTTCAGCATCAGCTGTCCTCCTGAGAATCAGGGTAAGAGCCAATCCTGTCAAGAAGCTGTTCTGATACCTTGCACATCCTTACTTTTGTGCCAGCTCTCAACTCCAGTGCACATTTTGTGTGGGCTCAGCCCCACTGCAGAGAACATCTTCTTGGCAGGGTCTCCCCAGCCCTTCTGGAGCAAACTTGCACGAGGTGGAAAGGCATCCACAACCCATGGAGCTGTGGCCCTATTTTGTCCTGACCATATTCCAGCCAGCAAATAACCATAGAAATGTCCCATAGAAATGTCTTGCAACTTGGATGAAAAACTTTGAAATTATTTCACATTAAACCATTTCAGTACTAAATCTGTGTCATCCTCCTCTGTTTATCCTTTGAGATTTGACTTTTTCTTATATAACAGATAGGGTTTTTTGATATATGGCCTTCAGATTAACTCAAAGGCAAAATAAATAATCTTTAGGCTAGAGAGAAAATAAGCATCTGCTTCATTGCAGCAAATGCATTCAGCGAGCTCAATAGAAATATCCCATGGAGATGTTTGAAATGACAGGGAAATCAGCTCTGTGAATCAATATGTTTGGTGAAAAAAAAAAGGCTCAGTCACATCTTGTTGGGCATAATGGAAATTGATTGTCAGTTATCTATTAGCGATAATTTCTGTTTGATGACTTGCCATATGTTATCAAGCTTGAAATCAGAAGGGAGTAGATTAAATGAATAGATTCTGTCATGAAAAAGCACAAGGCACCAGCACAGCGGAGGATATGTAACATGCACAGCATCTTTGTAAGAGAAATAAATTCTTTAATCTACCTTAATTTTAAATATTCAGGTCTGGGTAGACTGGCAGATTTACAGATTAGGAATTTGAAGGGACACTTTCACTCAAATCTTTTATTTGCTGCCTTTCAGTGACAGATAATCAGTGGAATGTCTATAGACCTTTCAAACCATCTTTCCTTTAAGATTCAATAGGACTTTACATCTACTGAGGCAAACCCATTAAAGGAGACTTTGTGATACAGTCCAGAGCTCTGCCTAAGTGCTGCAAACTACACTGAGCTCAGTTCTATTTGTGGAAATGTCACTTGGGGAGGAGGGTCATCTGTAAAGCAGTTCCCCCTGCCAATTATAATTACAGTGAGTTGAAGAACAGACCCTGAAACTCAGCATAAGAAGTTATGAACCTCCAGTCAAGTAAAATACTGACATTCTGTTGAAGCCTCATTAATCCAATGTACCAATCTGGGCATGGAGCATGAATTCAGTAGTGTGAAAGCTGCCTTATTTCATCTTCAGGAGCTACCTCTGATGGTGTTAAAATTTTGCTTCTTTCTTCAGAGAAAAATACTGTCATGATTGCACAAAGGATGCTGTGGAATGCTTGTGAGCAAACACATCTTAAGGGAGCTCATTTCATTGAGTGCTGACAGAAGTTTTAATGCTATATGGGAAAATCCAAGTACCTGAATTATCCAGCTACCTGCATTACTCAGCCACCTGATGCTTTCTTGTGGTAGGAAGGAGACTGAAGATGCTGAGAGAGAGATATCTCTTAACTGAGTCTCCCCCTCTGATCATCCTAACTGTGGCTTTGTCATGTAGAGGACCTTGTGAACACAAAGAGTAAAACACTAGTTCCTTGCCATGTAGGATTATGTGAAGGTCTCTTCATTTATCACACAGTGCCTCACCTTTCTAGATTCTTAAATTTTCCTCTTTGGTTTACTGTGAATCATTCTTGTAGAATCATTGATTTCCTGCAAATTATTAAAATTTATCCCTGAATGGTTTCAGATTCAAATTTAAACCTGAGAGCCATAGGGTTTTAGAGAAAGCTCTCCCTGCCCCCTTATTCTCCAGTCCCTCTCTGGTATGTCTTGGAGGGATCTCTTCACCACTTCTCTGCTGACTCACCCAGCTTGACAGAAGCAGAAGCTCTAATGTGAAGGCTTATGTTTTACCTCTGAGTCAAAACAAACAAACAAATAAACAACACTTCCCACTGTAATTTGAAAACACAAGTCAAAAAGAAAATGCTTCCATAATTTATTAAAAAAAAATGCACCAGTCCAATGCTATGTTCCCAAATTTAATAAAATAGGCTGTTAACTACAGCTATAATGTCTGGAATGACTATTGATTTACAAGCGATTTGTCCCTGGTGGAAGGAGGACTGAAAGGACTTGACAGTTTCCACTGATTAGGGAGCTATGTAGGAAAAATTAAGATGAGCATGTGGGTGCTTTTCCTTCTTGCATTATTTGGGGCCTGATGCTGCAGTACAGTTTAGATATCCAAGGTGTTTCTGCTTATCTGTGGCTGAACGGCAGTGATTAGCACAGTGTAGAAGAAAAATAACCTCACTTAATCAGCACTACACCTTTTTGGAGACAACAATTTGCTAATTTTTTCCAAAGAGTTTAATTATATCTTGGCGAGGGGAGAGGAGTTTTTTAATCACTTAACACCAAATAGCTAATGACCAATAAATGGATGCCTAATGCTGCCTTCTGCCTTGAAGAATCTCTGCAAAACTTCTGCTTATTCACTGCCAAAGGAAAGATGTTATTTTATATCAAGAAAAATGTCACATTTTTGGTATAAATGGATGTGAATAAATGTGGGCCCAGAATTAGAGCCAAGCCAGTATCCAGCAGAGCAATTTTCTTCTGGAAAAGCTTTCTGAGCAATACAAAACATCCTTCCCATCAGCCTGTTCCAAGAAACCCATTTTGCACCAGTGGGAATGCAGACACACCTGTGTGGAGGTGGGCAGCAAACCAGCTGTAATTGTGTTTGTGAAACAGTCATCTCTGTGCATGAAAGTGATTTGTGGCTCCATCAGGAGTTCTCAGAGGTAGCCACCTGGTAGAGCTTTCAGGATTTAAATAGTTTTGGGTGAACTGCTTCCCACTCCGGTCCATTTGCAGGCTGGAGTTGCCAACAGAAGGATTAGAAAATCCCATATGAGATTATTCTCCTGAGACTGGCAATCCAATTTTGCATACTATAGAAACCTAGATAAGACTCCAGGCTTCTGGATGCTTTTCCTGCATAAGCCCTTTGACATTTATCAGGCTTGCACCTTCGCAAGGTACTAAACACACGAGAGAAAACCGATAGAATAAATCTTGGTGGTGTTTGATGCTCTTCTAATCTATTCCCAGTTGTTTAAAGACTTTGAAACTGAGGGGAGAGAAAATATGGCAGTGAAATAAAGAAAGAAAAGCTTGTTTAATGCTATCTACTGGGTAATTCAGGCTAAACACATCAGATGACCTGCAGAACCAAAGAGCTATGGGTTTTCACTATGGGTTTTAAGGACTTCATCTCATTGCTGTTGCTAGTGAGTCTGCTGTCAGCTCAGCTTTCCTGAAGGGAAGTGCAGTGGATGTACACTCAGGATGGGAGCAAACTCAGCACACTGCACCACTGTGGGAGGTGAGGGGGCTGCCACTGAGAGAACTGCAGTCCTGAAAGGAACTCAGACCTCAAAAAACCCAGGAAAAGCTAATTAATTGCCCTAGATTCAGAAGGGACTTTCAAAAAAATAATGAAGTCTGCACTTTGAGGCAACTGTGCTAATAGGAAGAAAAATAGTCTGATGGCAGCTTTTTGTGCAGCTGGATTATTTGCTCCTCTGGGCTCACATCTGCACCTGCAAATCATCAGAAATCTCCCAGCCTTTGCTTTGCCTCTCTGCATGTCCCCAGATGAAGCCATGATCCCATCCAGGCCCCTTGGGAGTGAAGGATATCCTCTTCTTCCATTTGTGCAGGATGTTGGCTCAAAAAGCCAAGTGTTTCCTTTATCTCTTTAGAAGTAAAATATTTTTAATACTCTGATGCTTTCTCTGGACTTTTTACATTTGCCTTTACAAAACAGAGGGGACTGTCTATGGAGCATGCTGCTGTGCACAGCTTCAGTAGAGGCTCTGACAAGGCAGCTCTGTGGAAAACCCTTGAAACACAAGGGCTGCCAGGTCTGCCCTGATGGGAGCAGCACTCTGTGTCCCTGGGGGTATTTGGGGATAATCCAGGTGTTACACCGAGTAAGATTTTGTTGTGCCTCAAGTTTTGCTACTGTTTCATTTAATAAAACCCAAATCCTTTCCTACTGATTAAACAGTAAACTCTGTATTGATAGAGAGCAACAGACCACAGGCTGAGCTGTATGCCTTGCTTTGCACAGAGGCCCTGTTTATGTGGCCTATAAAGAATAAAACAGCAAGCAGATTTCACCTCAGTAACCAAATTGACTGAGTCTGTAGTAATAGACACTAAAGTTGGACCTCACAGACACTCCTGAGCAAAACACCATTGTTGGATGTGAGCTCTCCTGAATTCTGTGAGAAAACAGAGCCAGCCAGCACCTAGGGGTGTCAAAGAAGAGTGGACCAGAGCATTAGAGCCCCAACACCCTGCACTACACTTGCCCACTGTATCCCTGCAGTGCTGTGCTAGTGCTACACAAGAAACAGGACCAAATTTCATATTTTAAATTCCACTCAGGATGTTTGACAGAAGGATTTCATAGTAGATATCTTAAAGTTGTATTAAAAGCAGAGTAATTCATCTCTCTATGAAGACTTAAAGGGTTAGCATTCAATATCTTCCTTTAATCCTCTAGATATTCTTAATGTAAGGTACTGGATTTGGAGGGAAATTGTTTTGGGGATCAAAACAGTTAGGCAGAAATTATGTCAGTAATGTTTTGTCAGTACTTTAATCAGAGAAAATATTTTCCCACAGCATAAAAGGTCTCAGTACTACGCCACTAGGAAGTTTAATTACTAGATGACTTTAAAACATGGTAATTTAGTCCCAATTAGTGTTATAATAATTTATTTATAAAATTCCACTACGAGTAGTTACATTCCACAATCCATTTATTCTTGTAAGATGTGTGCCCCATTAGACAGTGAAGTAGAAGGTCATTAACCTGCATTTCTAGTTCAGATTATGTTATTAGATTGAATTTAGTTTCTTCACTGGTGGGTGTTGACATTTTAGAGTGCTTTCAGGATAATTTATCTATTGTCATTCTGTTCTTTTCAGCCATTCAGAAACATTGTGGATCTAAAATAATGCAGTCCTGATGAAGATAGATTTCTTGATTAAATTTCAGCTGTGGCTTGTCTTTGTGTTTCTGATATTTTTCATGTTTGTTCTATGAAAGTGAGTTTATGGCACCACTGATGCAAAACATTAAAAAAATTATGAGTCATGTCCCATCAAAATCAGCAGCTATAACTTAAACTGATGAGTTTTAAATATAATCAATTCTGGCTCTTTAGTTCTGATGTTTTCTGTATTTAGAGATTTCAGGATCCCCTTCAAGGCAACTGTTCTTCCACAGCATCTTTTGTCTGTGGGTTTCTTCTCTCCACATCCACCTCTTATCCATCCATTGGATAAGCAGATGGAGAGGGCTGTTCCATGATCCCAAGAATGAAGTGTGACCCAAGCACAAGACTGGGCAAGTGAGACCTGGAAAGGGAAAGCTCCAGGTTTACAAGAGCCACTACAAACAATGAATGATACCAAGTGAGGTTGTGCCTCCCTTGGTGCTGGCAAACCCATGGACCTTGCCCAAGGCAGGAGCTGCCTAAGACTCTCATACCTGTAAAGGGACAGGATGGTCCAAAATTGTGTCCCCTCTTTTCCCTTCACTGTAGGGTTGGCAGCATTATGGACTCAGAACAGGATGCAGCATACCTGGTCCATAGCAAATGCCATGTCTCTGGTGTCCACAGTCCCTCAGGACCTTGCTTTTGGTGGCCATGCTTCAAAGAGCAGGTGATGTGAAAATGGGAAATCCACATTGGTTAAAAGCAAACTGAAGAAAGGGACAGTGGAGGGGAAGGTTTAAATTATGTGGTGCTCCATTTGGGCTTGTTGAGTAAACACGCATTATTCAATTCCCAAACAAAACACAGGAAAAGCATGCAGACAAAGGAGAAGACCGTACTGTTGAGACTTTGCAAAATCTCATTTCTTCCCATTGCTTTGCTCTAGCAGAATTTGCAGAAGCCTGTCTGCTCACAGTGAGGATTTTTTCCCTAGCTACAAATCCTACCTAAGCTTTCAAACTCTTCCTTTTCCAAGAAAACCTTTTGGTCAGCCATTTCAATTTCTTTTTAATAAATGGTCTTCTCTCAAATTGTCTCTGCTACAAGAGCAATTCTGGGAAAACAGATGACTCTGCACAATCTTAAGAATCCCAGCCTCTCAAATGGCATGTGCAGATACCATACAATGATGCTAAAAGGAGTATTGCAAATTGCTGAAAGGCAGAACAAGCAGCCACCTGGTTTGCAAGGAAAGCCTTGTCTCTGAGAAGATTAAAAGAAGATCTTCCTGTCTTGGTCAGAATATTATTTATTATTTTTTGATAGTTGTTTTTTTGTTGTTATTTTTATTTTTAGGGTTTTTTTTAGCCTTGCCCCCCCCCCCCAAAAAAAAAAATCATTATATGGTTGTGGGGGGAAAAATAGTCTCATCATCCATATCTGCTTTTAATGATCCTCATGACTTTTACTGAACAGACAACACCACTTTTTGTTTTATTTCTTTTGCAGCTCATAGATTTCCCTCCAGTATCCTGAGCACCAGGAAAGCAGTAGGGACTAAACAGACTTTTTAAAGGGTGTAAGGGCACCCTCCTTGCTCAGAGAATTGCAGAGTGAGCACCAGTGCTCACGGGGATTGTGTGCTGTGGTACAATACTCCCCATCCCACCACACTCTCCTGTTTGGCTTGGGCCTGATATCATCTCTTTCAGGTCTAAAGCTCCCTGCAACAGTGCTCTGCTGCCTGACTGATGGTGAGTAGTTCGAAATACCTTGTGTCAGGAGCTCAGGCTAGGAAAAAAGGCGTTCATCTCAGGAGAGGCATCTTGCAATCCCTTAAGTTGTTTTTAGGAAAGATGCTGGGAAACCTATTTCTCACTTTACTTGCTTTTGCTACTTGCCCAAAGGCTGAGAGGGGGGTGAAAGTGTCTCTGAGCCCCAGACACCCATTTGACTGTTTACACTTAAACTGGGGGGTCAGTTCAGCTCTTCAGCACTTGGAAATGCAACTTCTCAACTCAGTTTTTTCAGAAGATCAGCTGGCAGGGATATTGTGGTGACTTGACCAGCAGATATGATGGCAAGAATATTGTGGAGATTTGACCCTGGCTGGATGTATTCCAGTACTCCTTCAGTATAATTAACGATTCCAAATTTGAGAACTAAAAATAACAGTAAAACACAAGGGTGAACTGAATAAATCTCAGCTAATCAACTGGACAGGACACCATACAGAGGTGGGAAAGAGGATTACTAAGCAGTCTTATAGTTTCTATATAATAAAAGCATAAATAAGCCATGACATTTTATACTCGTGCATTCATGTCCATTAGAGATACAGGAAATAATGCAATTTTCACTGTTAACTACAGCTTTCCTGTCTCTTTGGGACAGTACAAATTATTTTTTAACCATTGACAGCAGAAGCACTGTCTAACTTGTCAAAATTTTGTTCTGTGTTTCCTGCTATGTGTTTGATCAGTAACTACTCTGATGGAAGTGGATTACACAGGCCCAGCCACACTGCAGGTGTTAGAGCCATCACTTTGTTCCACTGCCTTGCTGTTTGGATGCATTTATGGGCTCCACAGGCTGGCTGTGGATCATTTTATCTCTTGATCCCTTACCACATTATAAACAACTTATTCTCTGTGTTAGGATAATAAGAGAAAATAACTACTCAGGGGGTTTGCAAAAAATCCATGCATCAGTTGTGCTGTAGGAACTGCAGATGCTCATTAGCACTGCCTGGTGTGGCCTGTGCACTCAGACGTGTGGAATCAGGCTGTCTTTTCTTCAGAGAGCCTGGCTAGATCCAGCCTCAAACTGTACACCTAGAATTCATGGGGTAATCCGAATGCCACTAAATACTCTGTGGGATTCCAGTAGCCTGTCATTTTTTCTGACACACTAATCTGACAGTGAGTGAAAAATGTGGGTTATCAGTGAATGGAAAAGAGTGGGACAGCCTTAACCCATCAGTTTAAGCCATGGGAATAATTCTGAAAACTCTTCTGGGGAAGTCTGTCATATTGGCCTGTGGTGAATGCCAGGTGAAGGCAGTGCTGAAACGATGGTGGAAAATCTGCTAAAGATGGAGAAAAGTGTGAGGTTTGTTTTAGCAGTGGGGAAAACCATGGCAGGAATGTTTCTAGGGTGTGATAATACTCCTGGAGTTCAGTTCATCATTAATTCATCATAGTCATGAGGCTGCTCAGAAAGTCTTGAAACTGAGGATTGTCAGAAGCTGAAAAAGGTTCTCAGGAAATGAAACCTTTTAACTTGTTTGATGCACCAGTTCCCTAAATATCTGCTACTGGCCAACATCATCCAAGGCATGTTACTGGGCTGGGACACAACCCTTGTTTCTCTGCTGGGGGCCCACTGGACACACATCCCACAAATGAGGCAGGGACTATAATGTAATGTAATTGGGTTCCTGGATCCTGACACTGCAATTAGCACTTCTGGCTGGCTGAGGCAGGTGAAGAGGAGATTCACACAGTCACCCACAGCTTCCCTGACAAAAATGAGGCCAGCAGCTCCAGGCTCTGCCGAGTGTTCTGCTGGTGCCACGGATGCCTTCGCAGCAGGCGAGGCTCTCCGGCTGGCAGCACTCTGCAAGAGACACACAGCTTCAATGTGTCCAGGTGTAAGGATAGAAATAAAATGATTCCATCCCTCTTCTTCCCTTTACACATTTCTGTTTCAACTCAGCATTGTCTCTGCTCAATAGCAAGACAGCGTTTTTGCAGATTTTAAAACACTAATCATAGGCAATTATTTCTAAAAAGATTTGCTTGCAGCAGGCAGACTTTTCTCTTAACTTGAAAGCCTTGCTTTTCTATTATTCCTTCTGTTAAAAATTATAATCATTTTCTGCCTTGTGTTCTCTACCAGCTGAAATACCTCATCTTCTGACATAGTTTGAATCTAACTAATCTTCAATTGGAAGGTTTTTTTAGAAAAAGAATCTATAGCAATAAAAGCTTTGCCAGCAAACACAGCAAAGCAAGCAGCCGAAGCTGTTTATGCATATATCTTAAAATATAATTTTGGCCTTTACAAGTCAGCAGTCTTTATTTTCTAAGGTGGTCTTATAAAATGAAATTAATTTTCCACTCTTAGAATTTCAGAACAAACCAGAGAATGCAGATTTCATGGCACAGACATAAAGGACAAATTTATGTTCCTTTCCCACAGCTGTTTATGATTAGATAAAAACACCAAGAATCCTGAAACACATTTAAATCAATAGTTTCTTTCCAACACTTTTACATTAAATATTTCAAAATTTTGGTACAGGACTTATTTATTTTCCTATTTTCCTTAAATTATCAACACTGAAATTCAATATTTATTGGCTCAGGATGAATGGTTTAATTATGCCTTAAATAAAATAATTCTACAGCTTTCAAAATTGTTCATTGATTTAAAATTCAATTCTTGGTCCATTTCTAAATGGAATGTCAAAGTCCATTTCCTACCCTACCATTGTTTTTATATAAGCCCTGACTGCAGTTTCTCTGTGTTTCACCTATTGTATGTTCATCACTTTCCTAGAGTTGTTATCTGCTTTCCTTTCTATGTATTTCTCATATCATGATTTTTTAGATCATAATATTTTGCAAGCTGGCACTGATTCGTTCCATGAGCATGCATAACAACTCTTTTTAGAGTATCACAACATCCAGCCATGACATATCCTATGGCATGCATGAAGTGATGGGATCAGGATGTGTTCTTTTCTGCAGCTTGGGGACCAGGGATGTGTTTAGTTTTGTGTGATCAAGGCAGGCATTACCTGTGTGCAAACTGGGGTCTAAACATGCATGTTTGGATCCAGACTTAGAAATCTTCCACTGCTATCTATCAGCTCCTCAGATCTTGCTTGCTTCTTAGCTGATGTGTAATATACCTAATAATTATTTTAGAAATGTGTGAGTCTCTTACTATACCATCTTTGTTGGGTGAGTGTATGGATTGTTGCAATTTAAAGTGTTGATTGTTACTGTTTAAATTGTAACATTTTCCATCAGACAGGCATATTTTAGTTGTGCGGTGCCATTTGAGATACCCTTGGGTGTTTTGCCTAAGCCTTATTAAGTTTGGGTATCCTGTAGGCATGTGTAACTTCCCAGCCTTTCCACATATCTTGGATATCCTGGGGAGAGGATATTGGACTATTTGGGAGGGCAGTCCTGGAGTGTCAGGGCACACTTGGGGAATTCTGGCAAAGCAGCCAATACTGCATCTTGCTTTCCTTCTTCTGTGCTGGAGCTGCA
The DNA here is from genome assembly GCA_013397375.1 of Toxostoma redivivum. Classification (NCBI taxonomy): domain Eukaryota; kingdom Metazoa; phylum Chordata; class Aves; order Passeriformes; family Mimidae; genus Toxostoma; species Toxostoma redivivum. Next base: position 137,862 of record VXBI01013294.1, on the reverse strand, counting down.
GGACTGATGGACTCTAGGCCATGCCCCTGTTGTTGGCCCTGAAGTGCTCCAGATTCCCCCAGGGAAAGGCAAGCCTGGTGCTCCACACTCCAGGATCACACCCCACAGTCTATAAATGGGCCCATTAGTAATGCATCAGCTTTCCTCAGATGTTCCAGATCTAAACAAAGGATTTGGTTTAGGTTGAAATAGTTGTCAGGTATCCTCCACACATTGGCTCTTGGGCATCCCCTTACAAGCAGCTTTGCCAAAACGGGGAAATTGTTGCCTTCTGGAAGGCTGGCTCCTCAATGCTCACTTTTTCTCTGTCATTAGAGTGCCAAGAGGATGTGCTGCTCTGAAGCACTCACAGGCTGGAGCACTAAATGAAGGATAGTGCTGTGGCTTCTTTTTACAGGGATGTTCAATGGAGATGAGGCACATATGTGAAAAAGGTCCCTCCATACCCCTTTTTAGCTCTCTTTATATTCTTTCCTTAGCACCACATTCCCTTTTCTGAGTGTTGAATTAAGTCCTGTCTTCTGCATATATTAAATTGCAGCTTCTACTTTTAACAAGATTGCTCTCAATGCAAACCAGATTCATAATGAGGCCTGAGGGTTTTTTTCGGTGGGTTTTTTTGTTTGGTTTTTTTTTTACTTTATTTATTTTTGTTGTTTGTTTGTTTTTGTTGTTTGTTTGTTTGTTTTTGTTTTTGTTTTCCCCAATAAACTTTCAGTGAAACAATGACCGCTGTCATGAACTGAAAATTCCTCTGTAGAATTTGCTTCTGGGGATGCTTTTGGAGGAACTCTTTCCCTCAGTGTTCTCAACTTTTCAATGAAGATAAATAACCACATCTGGCAGCTACAGTTTTTGTCTGAGTGGCAGGTTAAAAGAAGTTCCCTGTCAGCATTCATAACAGAAGAAGAAATTGTTCCAACAATTCTTAGCAAAACGAACAATCCCTTTTTATACAAAGCTATTTTGCTGTCCTACTGTTAATTTACAGCTCACACTGAGGCCCTGCAGGTTGGTTTCTTATCACAAAAGAAAAGGAGTGACCTGAAGCCTGAAGTGTCAGCTTCCCTTGTTTTATCTGGATTAATTTTTAAGTCACAAATCCAAAAAGCTGGCAGGTGTGATATTTCTTCTAGAGATCTCAGTTCCTCAGTTTCTGTGTCTGAGGAATCACCTTTACACCATGTATAAAAACTGTACTTAGAGAAAGGAAGTTAAAGAGGAAATGTTTGCTGATCTCAAGAGCCACTATCCAAAATCTGTGCATCAAAGAAAGCACTGAAACTGCAAACTCTTCTGTGGAGACTACTGAGATGAAAAGCAAAGGTTACCTGCTGAGTATTCCTCTGTTTCTGGGGTGAGCTGTGTCTCAGCTGCTCCCTGAGAAGGACTCAAAGGGTTCCAGAATCAGGTGAGAAGCTCTGTCCCCATTTCACAGCCATGCAGGCAAGATGGGAATGGAGAGCTTCTCATCCTCTTCCAGCAGTTGTGAGTAGAAGGTTTGTGCAGATTGGATCCTTCTGATGGTAATTATGACACAACATTCAGAGGGACAGGCACAATGGTGAGAACTGACCCCAGAGAACTCTGAGGTTTTGAGAGGGAGGGGTTGACCCAAACCAAACCCACATTACCTTAGCCTTTCCCAAATTTGGCTGGTGGTGAAATGTACCCCCCAACTGCTCCAAATTGCTCACCAATGCCTGTGTCCCGTGACATTCCAGTGTTACTGAGCACCACGGGAAATAGAGGAGCATAATGTGTTGATGTGGGACTGGTTATAGAGAATGGTGAAGTTCTGCATGAATAAGAACAAGCAGAACTGAGGCTTGAATGAGGGTTTTGGGTTTTTTTTCTAGAAAGAATTCTGATTAATACTGCTTCTGTAAGTATCAGCAGCTTACATCAAAAGGGAACTGCTCAATAAAATGTTTGTCCTGGAACTTTCACTGTTCAGGCTTGATTTTCTTCCTTGGAGACATGAGATTGCAAGGGGAGAAAAATGACAACAGAAAGTGTGCTTTGTATGTGATACAAGCAAGACCAACAACAAAACAGGCTGAGATACCTTTGGTTTTGGTGTTTCTAATAACATTGATAAAATTTTTGCTGGTGGCTATTCGTGCTCAAGAAAACCAAGGATGTGGCCAGAAAAAAAGATGGCATTGGTGATTCTAGGAGAGACTTCACATTTTTTCTTTCTGTATAAACTTCAATCTGGTTTTGCTACAAAACCTTTTTTCAAGTGTTGTCTGCTGCTTCAAGGGTGATGGGGGATCAAATACTCTGCAATGCTAGCACTGCCCTGCTTTACAAAGGAAGTTCAGCACCTGAGAGGAAGACAGCTTGGAAATGCAGCAGTAGCTAGAAAAGAGGTCATGGAGATCCTTTATTTGGGGATCCAGAAAACCTTTAGTTTTCCAGAACTGCCTCTGGGTTATCAGCTGTAAGAGACTCTTGGGAGGGAAACTAAATTGGTGAGCAGTTGTGTGGGTGAGAGCAGGATGAAGTGATGGGGAGAAGCAGTGGCTGCTACAGTCCAGTTACAGAGATAAAGGACTTGGAAATCCAGATCCTTGTAAAGGTGGTCAGAAAGTGGAGATGGAACAATGCTAGGTCTGAATACTTCCAGGGATCCAAGTTTCTTAACTTTGCTGCTTTACTCCCAGGGAGAAGTGCAACTGAAAACCAAAGGAATGTCAGGGAAGCCAGCTGCAGAGCCAGGTTTCCCCTCCAGCCAACCAGAGAGGGGACAGAAAGAGGGACCATAAATAAAGAGAACTAAGGCAGGTTCACAGAGGCACTACTACATTTCTTTGGAGCTTTGAGAGTCTCCCAGGCTAATTATTTGCCTACTGTGGTAAGGTCCCATGGGTATTTTCTGTTCTGGGAGGAGTGATGCCATCCTTCAGAGTGAAGATGCCAGTCAATGTTGAGAGATGATAATTATAGTTATGATTAGTTTTGAATTTCTCATTGAATGCTTGAAGACATATAGCTAATGAAAAGCAGTGTTTTTTTCCCCAAGGTGGAAGATTTTTTTCTTTCTGAATTTTGTAGGCATTTAAGTACAAGGGGGACACTGTGTACAAATGAATCACTGACACCCTTTTTACCACCATAGATCCAGGCATGTCCATCCTTGTATCCATTCATAGTCTACAAAAATAATCAGAAATGTATTCAATTAAAGAACACAGTTAAAAAAAAAAAAAGAAAAGAAAGAAATGGAGACACTAAACACTGCTACTCTTGCAGAATGATAGAATGATTGTATGGTGAATTTTCCAAAAGAGTTATCTCTCTCCTGCTGAGCACCAGCTATGGTGCTAAGAAAAGTCTGTATTCATTCCAGCAGGCATGAAGATAACAGGATGGAATTGGCAACGAAGCTTATTTTGGCAGTACTCAGAGTTCTATTGTCCATCCCAAAATGAGGCTGCTCAGATTTTACCAGACAAAAAGAAAGTGAAAACAAGCACCAAAAACTCAAGTGGCATGGATCCAGACTGAAGTCCTGTTCCCTGTTTCTTGCTTCTGCTCACAATCCTTTTTCTGCATATAGCCAGAGTAGGGAGAGCAATGTCCAGCCACTTTCATGCTGCTTCAGGAACATCTTTATGCTGAGAAGACATATGGTGAGTTAAACTAGAGAACATTCTGTTTGGCAGTGGTAGTAGGCCTAAGGCAGCTGTTTCTCAAAGAATGTGGGTCACCAGGTTTTAGAAATCACCCAGTCCAGATCTATATTACTTGCAGCAATAAGTACTACAAGTATTACTTCAGCTTAGACCCAAGACCAAATAGGAGGAAATAGGATAGGAGAGTTTTCTACTTAAGGTTTGTATCAATATTTGAAGATGTTATCCAACCTGGATACCCAAGACCTCCTCTTTGAAGAACAAAAGGTCTGCTTTATTTTTACCAGACATGAAAACTTGCAGAAGTTAATGCTCATCCATGCAACTGAGGAGGACAGCTCAGGTCAATCAGTCCATTATGATGGGATTCAAGAAAGCACACAACCTCTATTTCATCCAAGGCTGCAACTGTTCCTGACATCTCAGAAACAAAATTTAGACACAATATAAAAGGCAAAAAGTCACAGACTGGTGTTCAGGCTTCTCCAGGATTTTTCCTTTGTGATGCCAGGGTTAAGTTTCTTTAATACATGCTTGTCTCTGAGCTGAGGAAGTTTTATCAAAGGTTGTAAAGGTGGATGTTGGCCAAACTTTGTTTTGGTAGCTGGATATTCCTCTTGTCTGTTAGTAAGAGGAGTTGTAGAAAAGTTATTTGCAATGCAGAAAATAAGGGAACTTACTGATTGAAATAGACTGAGTTATCCTTAAATCCATTTTATATAAAGGGTATTTTTAATTTTGAGATCCATAACTGAAGAATAGTTGCTGCTATAAATGGCAATTCTCAAAACAGAACCCACCAACTAACCAAATTCCAAAATTCCCAAGCCCTTGGATGTGTTCATTCAATTGCTTAAGTTAACTATAAAAATTAAAACAGTATAAAATATATCTTTATTCTTCAGGTAGTTCTTGGAGCAGTTCTGGGGTGAAGCAAACTGATGTTGTGCATAATGTTCACTTTTTCTGAAAGGTTATGTAAACAGATTTTTTTAAAAATCACCAGTCACCTGGAAATATTTAGGCTCCAGGCTTCTTTCTGAACACAACTTTATTGGTTTCTGCTGTAGTGTGAAACAGTAGAGCAAAATTTTCATGTTATCTGCCTCCAACAGATTTACAATATTGCAAGATTAATTATATTAGCTGCATTTCACGACTCACTGCATTTGTATTACCATTTCAAAAGCACGATCATTTATCAACAGCAAACTTTGGGGCATTTACTTTCCATGCCCTGACATTGCAAACTTCAAAGTATGTGAGCTTACCTATGAGAGGCATGTGAATGTGTGCTCCCTTTCCCAAAGCAGCCTCAGTGGTTTCAACCTCCTTCATGGGTTGGTCATTATTTTCCTAATTTGGGTATGATTGGTTGGGTCAGATTCTGATGCCTCTTTTCCACTCAGCTTTTGATACTGTACATTTTAAGTAATTATAATACATAAATAAATATAAAATACAAAATAAATAATGACTGGCTAGATGTGATTTCTGGCTTCATGTGGAGGTTGTCCTAAGCCACTTCATTTACCCCTCTCCCACTGCAAGATTGCTTTCTGTGGTCTGTTCTCTACATCTTATCTCTAATCAGTTCCCAAATAATCCTTTCTGCAATGAGCATCACCTAAATTTCAGCCTATTTGAAATATATTACCTGCACTTCAACATGTTGTATATTCCTCTTTCAAATTCAGACATTTTCTTCTTTCAGGATTGATCTCTTTCTGCACTCTGGACACAGCAGCATTAGTTTTCAAGGTGCCAGAAGCATCTACACAGATACTGCTCTGATTTTACAGTAAGCTGCTGCTGAGCTCTGGACTGTCACTTTTACAGATGGCTGGTAATTAAAGCTACCTCAGGTATGTCCATATTACAAGGATTCTTACTGTGGCTGCAGCTAGCCATGCCCTGAATTTTATCCAGTTTTCTCCTTAGCTGCTCCCACCTAAAAACTTTTAAACATTTCCAATCCTTTTTTCAGGGCAGGGGGATGAGGGTGCAGTGTGTGCAGTGCACAGTGCTGGCTGACCTGTGGGAACTGAGCTGGTGGGAGGCTGACAAATTGCACGTTGTGTTTCTGTGTGACTGGGTCTGGCAGGGTTTGTTATGTCAATGGCAGTGCTGTGTAAATAACAACCTGCCTCTTGAACACCTGTGTGGGAATAAGAAACCTCAAAACGGAGATCTGCTGTGGGAAGTGCCAGAAACCCCAATTCACTTCCCCTGTTCCTCTGATCTCTTTGAGTCCTGTGGGAGTTAAAGTTGCCCTGTGGCTCTTTTTAGAAAGTGATGATTTCCTCTCAGTTGTCACCTCCTTTTCTGGAGAAGGAATTATTCAAAGAGCAGACAGACATACACTGCCTACCTTTGGATACAAACACATGGATTGCCCATCTGCCTACCAAGCAGTCACATGCTCTGCAATTTAAATAAAAGCCACCTGGTATTGGATAAAGTGACAATCCTATTCAATGATAGTGGGCATAAAAAGTACTGCCTTCCCTTCTATTTTCTACTACATTATGGTTTGCAAATTCCCATCATTCTGAACAATTCAACAACAACAAAAAGAAAGATCTGAAGCTGAAGTGGGCTGCATGCTTCAAAAAACACATAAATTACTTCATGTTCATTTTGACAAAGAAGGTGGTTTGGGACTGCAGCGAGTCATTTCTGTTGATGAAATTGGCTCACAAGAACCTCAGGCGTGTCATTTTACCTTGTAGAGCATCAGATTTCATTGTAAATAATCACAGTTTCATAGCACTTAACTCCTGAGGATAATGATACTAATTTAATGGTAAATCATTTTGAAACCCTGGGGAGGGACATGTACTCTATAAATATATATTGAAGGAAGAAGAAAGCTCAGGCCTGATCTCCTTTAGTAGGCGTGACACCACAACTTCAATTTTACTTCAATTTACATAAATGTTGATTATGTTATGAATGCAGTTTTCCATATGTAATTTTCCCCCACATAGATGAAGAGACATGCATTTTTCCTGTGAATGTCATCTTGGTGTCCCATCCCAAAATACGTAACAGCTTCACAGCTGTGAGTGGTGCTACATCGCTCAAGACCAGACTCACCTCAGAACACAAAGGTTTACCTGTAATAACTCAGGTTGTGGTGGTCAAGAGAGGTCCTGACCTGCACATTGGTGTACTCTGTTTCTTATACAGAAATTAATTTCAAATTCTGGGAAAAACAGCAAGGTGCTGGTAAATGTCATCATTACGTAGGGTCCAAGGAGCTAGAGATATGAGATTCCAGCTGTTCACCACCCTTGTTGTTATTACAGGAAAAGCAGCATGGATGACACACTTGAAGAGTACAGAATCCAAAAAAAAAGAGTATATAAGGTTAGCAACTTGTTCTGTTCAGTAAGCCTCTCCTTGGATAGTGCAACTTCATATAAAGGAGGCATTTGAAAGTCCACTGAAATGTCTTCTATCTTAGTCTTCTCTTTTTATTAATCTCTCTCCTTTTTGTTTTTTTTTGTTTGTTTGTTTGTTTATGATGTGTGAGTGCCAACATCAGGGAGCACTATAAATCACAGTAAGAAATAAATAGTCCCATTCAATCTTGCAGGGGGATATTAAACCCCTAACTTCCCATTATTCCTTCACAGACCCATTGAATACTTCAGTAGCTTAATGCTGTGCAGGGCTAAAACTGGGACTTAACTCACAGCAGATGAGGCTTAGAAAAGCAGACCCAGATATCTGCTTTCTAAGTGCCCATTTTCAGGGACTCTCCCTTCTGACTTTTACCAAGTCTTTCTAACACTAATGAAAAACTGTGTGACAGTTCAAGTGTGATGTGTTTCACTTCTGAGATCATCTGATAAAAGAATAAACGTGCCATTTTAACTAAAAGGATCTTTGTGCCCATCAGCTGAGTTTGGAGGCAGCACACAGGAGCCTGTGCCATATGGTGGGCAAGGGCAATCACAGAAAACTTCAAATGCATCTGCCACTCTTCCCTCTTACAGACCTTTTAAACTCTCCTTTTTTCATACTACATTTCCTTTTGGGCAGAGGTTAAAACCAAGGTCTGTCTCTGTGCTTTCAAGTAGTTCAAAATGTGAATTTTTTGGACAGTGTAAGAGCAAGAGAGAGCACCTCAGGCTTCCTGTACTCCCGAAGGTAGGTTGGAAGAGCATGCTACCTCCTTCAGGCTTCATTTTAAGGAGGCAGGCTGAGGATGTCAGGAAAACAGTGAATGAAATTCTTTTTGTCTTCCTTTTCTCCTTTTCTTCCCCCCCAAAACAGTGACCAGCTCAACATTGAAAGTGCAAGAGTTGTTACTGCTGGGTTTTGCAAAAGCAGAACATATTCATAAACTGTACCTGAATTTGGACACATGACTGTACCCATGAAGCTGTGCTAAGTCAAGTCAGGTTTTAGGAAAAAAACCTGTTTTATTTTATTTTCCACTGTCTTTATTCTCTTGCAGGACCCATTACTGTGAGTGATTAATAAACTGTTGTTTATTAACAACAATTAATAAAGGGGTGCTCTGGTGTCCTTGCTGCTCTCTTTAGATAACAGCTAGGAGAACGAGTCAAGCAATTAGCCAGTTAATGTGCTGTGTGTCAGTGCTTCAGATGGATGGTTGATTGTGCTCTTCCTTGCCCTGAAACACACTGGAGCCATTTCACTTATCAAGGGAGCAGAATTGCTCCCAGGAACAGCATCCTCATTCATTATTTATATACAGAGAATGCTCTTTTATTACAGCAGGATCTGTCTAGACCCACTGTGTGTTGTGGTACTGTCTCCTTGCTGAGGGGACATAGCAGTTTGGTAGACAGGGCAGTGGTTCTGGCAGCCCCAGGAGCAGTGAGAACTTCAAACACTAGGAGGCTTTTGTCCCCTCATCAATGCAGAGGCTCCCACTGAGTGGGAAAAAAGCACTTTAACAGGCTACCCAGTTTGCATAGTTTGCCTGTAGTTTGGACATTCAAAGTTCACATTCTTGGAAGCTCAGAGACACGCAGGAGGGGCATTAGGTACGGAATTAAAACTCTATTGTAGCTGGAGTTTGGAAGAAGAGGGTAAGGCCTTGGAGGGGAAAGGAGATGAGAGGAGGTAACCAGTGAAGCTCTGAAAGGACTGGCACCTCCTTGGAGTCCCTGCCTTCTCCAGAATGCCTGGGAATTCAGCTAACACAATCCCTTCATTTCATGCTCTGGGCCTGTCCCCATTAGAGCATTCCCCAAATGGGGCTGGAGGCAGCCACAAAGGGCAGAATTATGTCTGGGAATAACTGGTGTGTAGCTGGGTCCAGCTGAAAGAGAAAGACAAGCAAAAGCACTTCCCAGGGACAATGAGAGCCCTTGTGTCTCAGGAAGCTTCCCAGTCCATTAGCATGTGTGGAGGACAATGGCCTTGTGTGGTGGAGAGGAGGAGAAGGTGGCCTTGCTGGTGGCCCTGTCCATCCCTGCTGAGGGCTCTGCTCCAACGGGATGGATCCTGAGCGGGCTGATCCAGGGACAAACAGCCCCAGTGTGCCATGGCAAGGACAGACCATGCAGGGGCTGGCATTGCTGGGCTGGTCCAGGGTTTCAAGCACCTTTCTGAACCCTAAAGTCTGTCCTTGCTGCTGGCAGGCAAACGAGGAAAGACTTCTCCAAGGGAAGCAAGGGAATGGTGGAGTCCCCTCTGCAGCTTCAGTCCTGGATAATCTCATCCTCATCTGAGGTACCATCTTCATGGGTAGCTCCTGGGGAGGGTCAGCAGGCACTTTGTCCTGCACCGCTTTATACACAGCCTCCAACAGACCTGAGTGAAAATAAGTGGTTTTTTTTACAAAAGAAAGTGCCAGCATTTGCTGAACAAGAGTGGTATACACTCTGAAAGCATTGATATTTTTCCTCCATTTGTGACAGCTTCAGCCAACTTGCTCATTCTGAAAGGCACTGAAAAGCTTGATTATGCTTTTAACAAAATAGATGTTTGGTCCATTTAAGACACACTGGAGTTTTCCCTTTTGAAGTAAATTTAATGCACTTTACTTTAAAATCCTTCATAGATTCCTCAAAATTCTACATTGCAATACAATGTAAAGTTTGTTTTTTAATCCATGAAACAGCTCCTCTGATCCAAAAATTTGTTTCCCCTTATCAAATGGCCAATTTATTTTGTGAAATAACCACTACCAGTGCACAGGACCAAAAGCTTTCAGCTTCTCTTGGGAGAGAGCTTTCCTTTTGTGGAGCTCATGTTCTGTGGCCTTTTCTAAGCAGAATCCATGAAATAACACTTTGATGTTGAAGAGGTTTTGTGGAACAATAAAAAATCCTTGTCAGAAATATGGAACAGATATACCCAAGACCTGAAACCATAAGCTTTTCTTTAGTTCTCCTTCGCAAGCACTTGAAAATCGGATGGACTTTAGTTTTATCAGGAAAATCTCCTTTTGAGACATAAATGGATTTGTGAACCCAAATGGCCTTTACCATTTACAGGAGATGAAAAGAAGTGTACTTTGTTAAGAAAACATGAAGTCATGTTTACATTGCATCAGTAGGGGATCCACTGAGTGTTTGACACTAAGGAGCTGAACATTAGCCCTGTCTTGGGTTCTGTGCAGGGAGAGCCCATTTGGGATTGGGGTACAATAGGTGCATCTTCCCATTTTGCTTTCTGTGGAAGAAGTCCAGAGAAACACAACAACTGGGTTCAGTTTGCCTTCATACATCAGTTCTGATCTGATATAAAAGCACAAGTTTAGCTGTGCCTGATCACAAAACACATCCATGCCCATATACACACTGTCTTGGATTCTAAGGTGTTTTGTGGGGAAATAGAAATATTTTATTCTTGGAGCCAGAGGGAGCAAAACCATGTAGTCTCACCATCAACATGTTTTCTTAACTTTAAATAAGGTTAAGAAAGGGAGTAATTCAACCATGGCAACTCTAATTGGCTACAAGTATAATCCAATAACCTAATTTCACCCATATTGTTAGTTGAGTTAATTGGACCTGCACAGCCACCAGCTAAATATATTGGTGTATGCAAATGGTGAAACTAATTTCCCTCATAAACCTTTCTTCTGCCAAAGTAGGAATTAGTTAGAAGGGGTGGGGGGAAAGAAGGCTGTGCTGACGTTGTTACTTCAAAAGATCAATTCTCTTCCAATTATTTGCTCTCTTTAGATAGGCAGGACAGAAAACATCATTAATTCTCTTAAATAGAGAGGGGGATGGGAAGCAATTTCATTTCCACTTGAAGAGACTGCAGAGCAGAGGTGATTGAGCCTTTAGCTTCTCAGATCCAAATGGAGCTTCACAGCCCCTGGGTTAGGCAACCCTCCCTTCTTTGTAATATTTGGAATGAGGGAACCTTCACCAAAATGAGTTCCTGGGTATCACAAGGACTTGAGTTTTCTGGAGGGAGAAGGGCAAGCTGATCCTCATTCTAACATTGACTTCAGCAGAGTCTTTTGCAGTAGAGGCTTTGTAATTTGCACCATGCTGTGTATCAACCAAATCCATGTCCACTGTTAGCTTAAGAGCCTTCCAAAACACCTCCTGGAGGTGATGAGGACTGACAGTCCAAGTGTCCACAGGCAGAGTAATGAGCAACCTGATCTGCCTGAAGATGTCCCTGCTCGTTGCTGGGGGTTGGACTAGATGACCTTTAAAGGTCCCTTTCAGCCCAAACCATTCTAGGATTCTACGATAATTTCTTTTTTTGCCATCAAAATAGGGGACAGTATTAGAAAGTGAAAGACTGATGTGAAGCCCAGTTACTCCAGAAAGCAAGAACCTGGTGGCAGCAACGTTCAATAACTCCAGTGTAAAGTTGACATTGTGGAGGTGAGGACCAGCATCCACATCCATAAATTTTGTTTTAAAAATGTTGGCTTAAATCTTCAGGATTCCCTGTTTTTATTCAGCTGATGCTCTGCATTTTCTTTCTGCTGCTTTTCAGGATTCATGACTGTGTTTTTGCAGCACATCAAGTCCATGTGCCCTCTCCATTATACTTGGCTATTAAATTTTTTTCTCTTGCAGATTGGAGGAGTTGAGGGTGGATCACCTCTGATGCTTCTGTCCTTGCCTCATGCCTTCCCCCACAAAGTTGGCTGAGTGTGATAGCAGCAGCAGCATGTATTAATCTCAGCTTCCATCTCTCATAGGCAGTCCCAAATGAGAGGATGTGCACATCCTTGGGTGTCCTTCAACTGACTTTGGAGCAGGCCTGCTGTGAATTGGGACTTGCACTGTGCAGGGGAAGGAAGAGATGCTGCTTGTGATTACTATTTGAACTTGATAAGGGGATGAGAAGGAAAAGGAAAAAGCAGTTTTGAGACAGTTAATGCTTTCCACAGTTACACTTGAATTTCATCCCCTGCTAATATTCCCAGGGAAATCACAACTCACATGCATACACACACAGAGGTTTAATTTCAGCAGTAAATGAAGTCATAATGCAAACAGAAAGCTAACAGCAGGGAAGGCTATGCTTGGCCAGGTCTGCTCGTACTACAAGTAATACATATGCACCAGTGCAAAAAACTGGCCCCAGGGAGCAGTTAAGTCTTTCTAGCAGAAACACACACTGAGAAGGCAACCTTTACTTTTAACTACAGCTTCCTACAATAGAAAGTGCTGTGGTCTTCTTTAGTATCAGGAAGGGAAGGGATGAGGGAGGGCCAAGACCTACAGAAATCAGGTTGCAAATCTGCCTGCTTTTAGTGAACAGTGGCACTAAAAGAGGCAAGAAGACATTTACAATGAAAATGTGAGTTCTACCTAGTCTGAATTTTGCACATGTTCCTACCTGCATGTTGGAAATGGGGAAATTACTGCAGAATGTTCAGCAGAGGAGGTCATGGCATCACCTCTGCCTGTGGAAGCTGATGTTGAGCTGACACCTGGCAGCTACCAACTGGAGGAAAGTGTTTATGGATTGGCATGGTCCAGCATGGGCTGGGCCAGCTCTTGCACTGGAGAAGCCAACAGTGTTCCTGTGCTGCACACAACCAGGTTAGGCTTGGTTTTGTTTTGTGAGCTGTGTAATTCAGGCATGCCCTACATGGGAACAGTGTGTAACTGGAAATATGAGTTAGGCAGAGTGTGAGTGGGGCATCACCTGTTCCCTGGGGAGCAGCAGAGCTGCCCTGAGGTTTGCTCAGCTGTGGTCTGTGTGCTGCCAGTGTGCCCCAGCCAGGGAGGGGCAGAGCATGGCACAGCCACCACTTCCTTTAGCACGTGGCCCAGGGTCCTGCGGAAACTGCTGCTGGCTTGGGCTGTGGATCTGAAAGCTGGGCTTGGTCTTTCTGAGCAGCCCAGGCTGTGCCAGTGTCTGATGTGGTGGTGCTGGTGACAGGATCTGAGAATCCCTGAGCACGTATCCTGTGAGTTCAGTGAAGTCTTGTGCTGGGTTTGGCTGGAGCAGAGTTACTTTTCTTCACTGTGGCTGGTATGGGGATGTGTTTTGAATTTGTGCTGAACACAGGGTTGATAACAGAGAGATGTTTTTGTTATTGCTGAGTGGTGCTTACACAGATTCAAAACCTTTTTTAATTTTGTAGTGACATACAACTGACACTTCTTCAAAAATAAGACTAAATTCTTATTAAGACTAAATTATGAAAATAAAGAAGATATGAACTCATGGTGTACGAAGAATTCTGAATTTCATGAAAGAGTTTACTTTTTTTCCCTCACAAGAACCTAACACTTGAAATGCATCATACCAGGATGGAAAACATTAAAAAAATTTTCCAGTGACAAATTATTATCCATTAATAACAATTACACATTAAGACAGCTTTAAAATTTTCTTTTTCTTTCTTTCAACTTTTCTTATTCCAGTAGGAGAGCAAGCTTTCTTGTTGCAGTCTTAAGCAAATACTATTTGGAGACCCAAATGACTGGATTAGCAGTGATGCCATCATTAACAGCAGTGACAAGAAAGTGTCAGGGTTGCAATTTTTATGTTTTTTAATTTGCCCTACATTTCCATTGTTAAAACATTTACCCAAGGGTGTGATTAATAATAAAAGGTGATAGCTCCAATTATCCTCCAACTTATTAGAAAATATCAGCACTCAGATATAATCTTTAAAAGCACAGCTTAAGCTGCTTTTACAAGTTTACTGTGACAAGAATAAATACAGAGATAAAATTTTGAATTAAAACTCCTACTTATTTTAATCAGGGTTTGTTTGTTTATTTCTTTAAGCATTATGGAACCAAAATGTTTATGTATACACCAATACTTATCTGAGGATCACCAAACATTTTGCCTGCAGTTTCATTGAGTTCTTTAAATCAGTCCCTGACACGGCCATGACATTGAGAATCAAAGTCATCTGATGCTGTGCTAGTCATATGTAGCCCATCAGAGTTTTTGAAGGATAAAAATAAAACTGCACAACCCCTAAATAAAATTGAGTGAAAACACAATCTATCTTACACATCTGAGTCAGAGGCTTTCCTTTGTAACCAAATAAAAACAACCTTTTTGTCTCTATATGTTTCATTTTCTTCCATCTTTTCTCACATGGTATGTGGTGATGCATTTATCTTTCTCCTATTTGTTGTTTGCAATCAGTTCATGGGCCAATGGTTCCTTCCCTTCTCCAAAGGAAAAGCAGATGTTCATAGCCCCACGAAGAGGTGAGTTTAGTGCCTGTGGGATTGGCTTAGGAAAGGATTTAGGAGAATTTTTGTCTCATCATTTACAAACCTTTTAGCACCATGCAATGCAGGACATGTAGTGCAGGTACCAATGGCCACAAGACACTTTCCAGAGCCAAATCCTGATCTTTATCTAGGACATTTTCCTAGTTCTTTACAGATGAAGAATCCATATCTCCACCTATCTTCCCCTGAAAATTTTTAAAGACTTTATTGACATTATGAAAACAACCTTAGTGTTGATCAACTTTTTAAACTTTTTTAAAACCTTAGTCTCAATCCTATCATTTAAACTAAGGAGCAACATACATTTTGAAGTGATAATGACTAAACCAGGAGGGAAAAAAGTCCATAGTTTTTGGGTTCTAAAAACTTAAAAAAATCCGTTCTCAGACACCTAGAATATTGCTGTGACAGGTGTGTTGTTGGCAAGGAGAACAAGGGCTTTGTTTGATCCATAAATTATTGAAAGGATCCCAGATCCAAGTGCTCCATCTGTGTTACTTTTAATTGGGATGTCTCACAGGAATAGTGACCATGCAAAAGTCATGAGCTTCCTCGAAAAAAGATAGCTGAAATCTCCTTACTTTAAGGGCCCTTGGGCAGCATTTCACTTAAACATGTATTTATATTCACTGAGTGACAAGTTAGTGCTGACATACAGAAGATTCCTAAGATACTGAGGGTTGGGCAAATGTGTAAGTACTTTTGTCAGTTTAAGAGTTGGGTCACTAAAAGTATCTCATCAATGTGAATTGAGTTGATTTTATTGGGCATTTATTTCGTATGTGTGTATGTGGGTTTATTTTTTTTTTTTTAATTAAGAACCAGGTAGAGTTTCTCTAGAGGGAGGAAGGAAGGAAGGAAGGAAGGAAGGAAGGAAGGAAGGAAGGAAGGAAGGAAGGAAGGAAGGAAGGAAGGAAGGAAGGAAGGAAGGAAGGAAGGAA
>VXBI01013294.1:0-122451 GCA_013397375.1 Toxostoma redivivum | reverse complement strand
GGAAGGAGGAGGTGTGGGGTGGTGAGGGGTCTGAAAGGACTCTGAGCCCTAAAGTACTGCATCTAACATCCTTCTGCTGCTTATTCTGCACTTTGATTATGTGAACATCCTGTTCCCCTTTCTAATTCTGCTAAATTGTGCATCTCATTGATTTCCCATGCAGTAAAGTCAATATATGCTGCTTAAAGACTTACTCCCTTTTATATATTGTTTTAATTTTGCTGCTAGTCATTTTCATTGACCATTGCTTTTGGATCATAAGGCTGAAAGATGCAAGGCATGCAGTCTTCTGCATTGTAAATCACTTCTATATTTACTAATCCTTCTCTTTTCTGTTGCTTCTTAATTTTTTTTTCTTTTATTTTTTTTTAACGTGCTCACAAGTGAAAGCTAGTAAGACTTTGAGTACATGGATGCCATCCCCCTCTGTTGGGACAACACAGCTGACATACTGCAGTGGCACTGCAGCTCAGAGCTCCTCAGGTGAGGTCCTCCACTTGCTCCACCTACTCTCTGTGGGTGGAAGCAGTGACCTGGCTGCAGCAGAACAGGCAGTGTATCATGCCCCAGTCATATAAATCCACTGGGTAAATATTGTTACCTTGAAGATATTGTTTCAGGAGATGTATAGCTGAAAGATAAAAAAGCATCAAGATGCAGAAGGTGAAAATGAACTTTTGGATATTACAGAAATTAGGAAGAAAGAATAAGAATCTCTCTAGCTGAGAAGCTTGGATGAGAATCTATCAGGCAGCTGCATTATCAATCTTATTATATTAAGCATAAGTGTAAACACTGAAAAATTCATGAAGCAGAATGAAACAGTAAAGCCTAGTTAAAACCCAGAGCTCTACTTTGATATATGCGGTGCTGACAGGATAAAGTGAAAGGAAAGAAGGAGAAAGAGCAAGGGCAGTTTTACATGCTCTTTCCTTCACAGATTTTTTGAGATGATTTGCATTCATGGAGTTCAAGTGCTGTGAAGTCAATTTGTGCATGCTGCATAGGGCACATCTCGCTGATTCACCCTGGAAGTTCCTCTCCCTCCCCTCTTGGCTGCAGGGAGTGTTTCCTTTGGGCAGACTGCTCAAAAGTACAGCCCTGGATAGTGCAGATGAAGGATAGACTTACTAAAGCTAAGAGTATGAAGAAAGAATTTAGACATTAGATGAGGGAGTCAGACTTGTCTGGGAACTCTCGGGAATGAGGCCATGAACAAGTCAGAGTGATGCCACTGCTGGGAATTGAACTCCTCTGTTGCAATGGGCTCTACTGGACATGTGAAAGGATTTCCAACTCAGAAATTCCATGCTTTGTATGTTAATGTATATATAGTATCTACCTGTGATGAGCATCATATGGATATTGCAGTGTGAGGGGTATTCCAGTTGATGGGATCTTGGATGAGCACATACCCATGGGCTGTGGATGATGACACGTCTGCAGGTCTAAGGGTGTGGGTTTGTGTGTGGGGGCACATCCACATGCAAGAAAAAAACTGATAAAAACTTCCCCCTCTCTGTGGCTGTACAGAAAATACCAATAACAAGAAGAGGGATCTGAACTTTGACTCCGTCTGCACAATGAAAACATAGATCTTTTTAATGCTGAGGCTTTAAAGAAAGAACCTGCATACAAAAAGGAGAGGGAAGTATAAAGAGAGAACCAGCAAAAAGGTTGTGTGGAATGAGACAACACACTGATGAAAATTTATTGAAACCCCAGTGGATAAACCAGTTGAATATTATATATACAGGGAATAAGGACAAATGCAAGTTATTGGTGCCAAAAAAGAGCTGAGTGTTTTGCTTATGAAGATACATGTGAGGTAAAAGGAATAACTACTTGTAGTACAGGGGCAATTTCTTTGAGTTTGAAGTGTTCAAAGAACCAGATCTTTCTTATGTGTCTCATTTTCCCTTGTCTAATTTGGGCAGTTCTCTGCTATTACCCTTGAGGCCCCAGTGGACACAGCCCAGCAATCACTTCTTTTTACTTTAAGTGGAGAGAAGGAAAACTCTGGAGGACTTTTGCCTGCCCACTTCTCCTACCCCATCAGACAGGGCTCAATCTAGGTTGTGTGAATATGGGCAGAGAGATGTCCTCATGCCAGGGCTTTCTTTAGGCCACTAAATATTGGAATGAAGAGATTTGGGGAAATCTACTCCTCAGGAATCTACTGAGGCATTTCCCCTTCATTGTCCAAATCCTCCATAAATACATAGTACTGGGAGCAATTTTCCTCCTCAAGCACTGTGATGTTTGCTTCCTTCATTCCCCACAAGGCACTCTCATCCCAACTCTGCTGGCCAAAACAAACCTTCTGCACTCACATCACTATGCCTTCCTTCTCCTTAACTGCAGGACTAGGATATAGTCCTGCATGCGGGGAAAAAATAGCAGAATTTTTTGCTTGAAGATGGAGACAAAGAATATTTTTTTCTTTTTTCCCAGTAAAGATACAGTGCAAAGGTTTGGAGCCTGTATTTAAGTTGTTTAGTGGTGTGGGTGTTGACATGGGATTTGTGGCATGTAGTTTCTAATCACTGGGTCCTACCTATGTAAGACACTGAGGCCTGAAAAGTCATCTTTCTCACCTATCCTAAAATTTTGGATTGCAAGCTGGAGGAGACTTGATGAGGCAGGCAGGCAGTGAGTCAATCAATCAATCAGAGTACCTGTTGTGTAAGGATGTTTCTTTTGATCTACATAGAACTGAAGTTGATCCAAACCCAGAGGCAACCACATATCAAGGCTCAAGAACAAAGTGAAAATCAGAAAAGATTCTAAGGACGAAGCAAAGAACTAAACCAGTAGCTGCCTTCTGATGACAGAATTTTAGTGGTTATGTATGTGTGATACACACTGAAATACCATGGACACAGCCACACAGTCATGCATAATTTGTTTGAATAAACTGATTTATTCTCCTTAGCTACTTATCTCATAGACAATGTTAACAACTAGCAAAAGCTGACTAAGTCCCTGGCAGATACTCCTTAGTTTAAGACTGATATTGATGCATTTTGATAATTTGTCTTTATAAGTGGCATGATAAAGTAATGGAATTATTCAGAGGGTTCATCTGTTTTCCACCAGGTGGACTTTTGCTGCATGGCTAAGCCCTAAATTCATCTACATAGTGAGAAGTAGCTACAGTCTGTAGAGACTAAATAAGCAGGAGTTGAGCTTCATTACCTGAATTTAATCTGGAATAAAAAGTTAGCAATTCTGGTACCATTTTATTATAAACAAGAGGACTTCCACTGTACATTTAGCTCTGTTTAGAGGTTTATACTAGCTCTGAAAATTCTGTGCAGGTTTTTCAAGTAAAACATTATATCTATTTACATGATATGACATTTTTATTTGTAACTCATCAAGAAACCCACTGATTTTAAGGCTGCAAGTGTGAAATAATTGTCTCCTTAGCACAGCTGACATTTATAGACCTTTTTTCAACTTTCATTTGGCTGAGGGATAATGCCATTTTATAGGGTGAAAAACCTAATTTGATCCCTTTTGAACTTCTTTCAAGTAGTAGGACCTTCTTTGATGAAATTTTTTAGTAATTACATTGATTTCATGATGTACATACAACCTCCAGTGACACTGTAGGCAGGAGCATCTCTGTTTTTCTCTTTTTTTTTGTCCTTTGTCTAGAATTTTCCATCTCATGTCAATTGCTCGGGTTGCTAAAGGGACAACCACTGACATTATATCAAGGCATTTTGATAGCTTCACCATGGGAGCTTTCATCTTTACTTAAATTCTTTAAAAATAACTCATTGTGGAGGAAGCCCCATGGTGAGAAAAGTGTGCTATTTAATGCTGAATAATTACCCCACAATTTTCTGTCCACATTTTCACACACCGACCTAGTCCTTGCACACACACATGCACTCATAGATAGCAACATTTACTAAGTGTTTTCAGACATCTGAACAAATAAATCAGAGACAACTTTTCAGGCTCCTTGAAATTCATGAGAGGCATTGGAAATGTGTTCAGCCATCTCTCAGGCTGCAAAGATGAGTGAATCAAGACTCTGATCTGAGCTCTATCCAGATATGGGGACAGGCAACACACCCCAGACCTGCTTCAAGGAAGAAGAATATATGCCAATGAGCTATGTTCTTTATGAGAGACATTCTAAATTCTTATACTGTCTTCAAATGAGATTTAGAAAGGGGACAACCCATAACTTTAGTAATCTCCAGGTTTTTTTTTTAAATTCAGGAGTTCTCTGGAATTCTTTCATTTTTGCTAGCATGAATAATTTTTAACTAACCTTTCCCTAAGAAATTGCCTTACAGTTCCAAAATCCTTGAGAAGATATATGTTCTGGAAATACTGCCACGCTCTGTCTCCAGGCTCGGGAGTTTTGCAGTATGCACAGCAATATGTGGGGTAATTGATATTTTTCCCAAGTGATGTGATCAGTCACTGCCCTCTCAGGGATTCCTGCATCCAGGCTTGGCACAGCAAGCAACTTCAATTTAAGTTACCAACAAGAAAACGTGCTGCACAATTTTGTTGTGTCCCTTCTATACAATCTTAGGAAAAAACCCCCCAATATTTCTTTTGTCCTCTTGTGACTTATTAAACATTTGACAGTTGCAAACTCTCCTTCTCCCAAAAATAGATGTAAAATATAACTTATATATTATAAAGTCTTTGGGATAAGAATTTTTGATGCCATTATAAACAGTAACAAAGCAAATCCTCCAGTCCTGCCAAATTCCAAGTCATCTTATCAGTTCTGGTTTTACTCAGGCTAGTTCACCAATTATGGGGAGATAATGTGAAAGAAATTACATTGCTACTGGCCCTGGTTTTCCATTAGTCTGAAAATTGCAAACATTCTGATTTAGTAGCAGTTTATATTCACTTTGTAGGGGTGTAACTTTGCAGTTTCACTAGCTGGAAAGGAGATTAATTCATACCAGCCAAGAATCTGGCCCTTAATGTACTTAGATGTACTTTTCGTAATGAGCAAATTGATTCTGATAATAGCAGAATCAACCCAAATAGAGCAGGAAGCTCTTAAGGCCAAGTCCTTGGTAAGATTCAGAAAGAAAGATTGGACATTTACGTGGATAATAAGTTTATATGGAGTCAGTCTGTCTGTTAACCTCCACCATGCCAAACCGACCCTCCTGTTGATTTTTGAGAGCTTTTCCCAACTCCATTTTCCATTAAAATAGCTGTTGGTATGTGATATTAAAAATTATTATTTGGAATCCTTACAATTTGAGCACCATTCCAAGTGGATAAGGTGCTCTTCGATGTCTTTGAACACGACAAAGTCACCAAGCACAGCCCATATATTACAGACCACCAGCTCAGGTGGTGACCAGCCACCTGCGTGCCTCAGGCCTCTCTCAGTTTGGGTAAGTACATTTTTTCCACTGGATCTGACAGATATTCCTCACTCTGGCTAGGACTTTGTTCCAAGGTGCTGCTGTTTCAAGAAGAGCTCAGTACTGGAAGGCAGTACTTTCCTGGAGACACTCTACCTACCATAGGATGGGCTTCAAAGTCACTCAGGTGTGACTGCACTGAGGCAAAGCTCCATGAGAGAAAGCCAGAAAAAGGCAATTTTTGCACATAGTATGAAGACAGGACAAAATGTGGTGCAGTAGAGGTTAACATACACTCTGTGAGGTGCCCATGGAATCTCGTTTTATACTGGCTACATTCCAGTCTGTTACTACCTTCTTGTTTGAGCAGGCATAAATTCCTTGCAAAATCATTTTGATTATTTGCATCTGACAAGTTACTCCTGTATATCTGCTATTTTTCTGTTCCCATCCATATTTTTCTTACAACGATGCCTATCCTTTTATGATCATGCTGACAACTGCCTGTGCTTAAGTTGAGACAGAAATTACAACTGAACACAGCAATCCACCCTTCCATTTCAGCCACGATCTGGGAGTACGAGATTGCAGCAGGACCTTAATTTCCCTTGTTAGAGCTGTAGCATTTGGGGCTGATGAAGTTTGCAGTAAACCCGTTACAAATGAACCTTACCCAATATATTATCTATCAAGGCAACATAATGAACATCTGGTGGGGATTGTGATCTGTAGGCAGTGAGGCAGCAACTATTACTGTGCTGAGCTGATGTGCATTGATGCTCACTGTGAGTGCAGCCACGACAAAGTAGAATCAGGCTTTTGCTGAGTTTTTCCACACTCTCATCCAGGACAGAGACCCAGGCTGCTTGTGGGCTCTGCAGGGTGCACTGAGAAAACAATACCTCAGCCTGCCAAGCAGCTGTACACCCTTTGCTGGATCTCTTGGAAAATAAAGGTCTGTGATGTAGTAAGATCTCAGACAGGATTCACTTTTGTTCTCTGCCATGACAACCGATGCCAGCTAACTAGAGAAAAGCCGTTTCCTTCTGACTCCAAAATTGTAGCACAATTGACAGGTGAGCCTGGATTCAGAGATGTGTAGTGTTTTGTCACCCTCTGCTACACTGACCATGACAGAGGATCTGCAGGGTACATAAGGCCTTCAGTTGGAGATGCAGAGCTGCTCTGGCTTCCTGACAGCTTGAAAACACATAGATAATTTATTAACTTCAGAATGTGAAAATATCTGCACTGGGTAAAAAGAGAGCATGTGCTTTCAGTGTAAAATGTTGTAAGAATAGTGAAATCTTTGCATGAGGGAATGGTCACTGTCACCTCTTTCTGAAGGAATTTCAAGAAAGGAGCAGAGTCAATGTCTTTCAAAGCAGATGTAGGATAATTAGTCTCTCTCTTAAGTGACTGAAGGAATGGAAAGCAGTCTGTGATCAGCAGCCCATAGCTGTGGTCTGTTCAGATTATGGCGCTGAAAAGAAATGCATCCTGCTACAATGAATAAGGAATGCAAACAGACAGGGCAGCTACTCTGAATTCAAATAGACAACCAGACTCAGTCTTACAAACTGTGTGTGTAGGTTGTGTGTTTGTCTGTCTTTTTTTTCAATTCATGATAGCAATGACCCAGACCTCAGCATTACCCAGACATCGTGCAACACAAGCAATGCTGTAATATGGATAGACAGGGTCTCTTGGCTTTTTATTTCCTTGGCTGCAAAGCATCTGAATAGCAGCATGAGCAACTTGGCTGATATGCTCACAGGGAAGAAGAAGTTCATGCACTCGATGAACAAGTTCATGAGGTATCAATCCCTCTGTCCCCTTGCCAGGGATCATGTTTCTCTTTAGTATTCAGTCTAATCTTACACAGATTCCTGCATTTCCTTTCCAAGACACATCCACGCACCTTTCTGTCAAAGATCAGACATGTGGAGCTTTAAAACCTGGATTTTAAGGACTTTGTTTTCTTGAACTGAATAGGTTTAGGGATTTTCATAAGAACTGGAGAACTGAAATTGCCTCTGTAATGGAGATCACGGAGTCCAAAGACTTGTCAGAGCCAGACCTGGAAACATGATCTGTTCTTGATTAACAGAAGGGTGGAGGGAGTTGATTTCCAGCTTTTCTCCTTTGTATTGCATCTCACTGCTGTCATTTTAAGGTATGAGGCACATTGCCAAATACATGGGATTCGGAAGGAAGGAGTGTGAGGTTTCCTTTAATTTGCTAAAGTCTGTCTACTCCTAATCTAATAGAAAACTGATATGTGATGGGATTTATACAGCTGAAATTTGTCTGATTTGCAGACATAGCAGGAAACAGCTGGGATGAAAATGATCTGTAGGGAATTGTGAATTCCTCAGGGAGGACTGCCTGGAGCAGAGTTTGTCTTCAGGTGGAGGTAGGTGATCAGAAAGAGACATTTTCCCCAAAGGTGGGGCAGGAAAGAGTTCCCCTCTTACCCCAGGGCTTGGGGTTAGCTTCTAGATCAGAAACCATTCACTGGGTTAAGGAAGGCTGGCAGTGCTTGTTGGACCATTTCACAAAACCTCAGAAAATGGGACCATTACCATCAGTGCCACCCATGGGCAACACTGCTCAAATGACCTTTCCTACACAGTTTTCCCTGCTGTAAGGCCACTTCCCAGCAATTGCTGAATCATCAGCTCCAGTTTACTAGAAAAGCTGTTTGCTTAGCAGAAAGGACCCCGTGGCAATTTAAGTTCATGTCCTGAAAGGACTTTTTATTTCCGCTTTTTCTCAGTTTTTTAAATAGACAGTGCTATGTCTCACATTTAAATTCTGGTAAACGGAGAGGTGGAATGGGTTTAAATGTGGGTTTATGCACAAATCTGGATGAGGCAGAACAACCCTCTCCATTATGCCAAGCGTATGTGTGACCAAGCTCTATCTCTTCCAAAGACATTTCCTAGATGAGGGAAATTCCAGAGGCTGCCTCACAACAGTCCTTCACAAGAAAGATTTCTCCCCAAACCATATCTCCATTCAATCCATGGCTGCATAAATGCACATCCTATTCTGAGTACAGCCCCTATTTCCTTATGACACAAAGGAATTTATCCTCTTTATAGTCAGTCAAATAAAAGGGAAAATAAAACTTAATTGTTCCAGAGTGAATATCTGCCTCTGGTATTCAGTTGCAAGATCAGAGATAATATAATTAATGGATGGATATGGAAAACAGAAAGCTCTACAGACTCATTGGGTGGTCACTAATCAGCATTGTAGATTATTTGTCTCCAAAGTGTCTCTCTCAATGAATGGCTCACTGAGAACTATTCTTCACTACAAAGTCAGATTAGTGTATTTACAGAGGCAAAGTCCTGGTAGCGGAGATAGAACTTGTGCAGCCAAAATAATTCTTTTCCTGGTAGTAAAACTCACTTCCCTAATTGACATAAGATCTACTAACAAAAGGGCTCTTCTGTGATAATGAGTTGCATCTGCAGAGGGAGTTCTGACATTCAGACTGTACAAAGTTGAGTCATCCTGTTTTGACTATGAATGAACGGGGCATCTCTCAATGTCAGTGCAGGGGAATCCCAGTGGTACTTGTAATGCAGGAAATTTCAACTGTGAAGTTAAAGTGTCATTTTAAAAATCTCCTTTATCTGAGTGGAAATGTAATGATTCCTCCTTTCATGACTTTCCCTTCCCCTTAAGGTATGTTTAGGGACCAGTGTGAAATGAATTTCATTATCTCAACCCTTTGCCCCTTTTTGTGTGGACCAGTGCACCACTACAGTGGTGGCAGTGTCCTTTGGCTCATGGCTGACATCACCTGCTGATTGCCTCTGGTCTACTCTGTGCTGCCTGTGCAAGTTCCCTCCCTGTGTAAAAAGGAAATTCTGCTCCTGAATTTGAGGGAATTAAGAAACAATACAGTTTGGTTGGATCCCTTGAAATGCTTGATTCCATTTTCTCAGAATCATAGAAGATTCTGAGAATTGAAGTCTTGGAATTTTTCTGGCCATACAGAAGTTTGAAGAAATTCTCCCTAAATTATGTCTGTCTGTGAATCCTACCAGTGTAGAGCTCACGGATGCATGGTGTCATAATTACTGAAGTAGATCCACTTCTAGGTCTTAAACAGAGTTCACACCTTGAATTAAACTTGAACCAAATCCCACTCTAGTTTCCAGGTTCTAAGAAGGGCACAATCTTTTGGCTGGTGGGACCAAAGGAGGCCAGCTGGGATACTCCTGTCACTGATTAAAGATGTTTCTTATCACCATGGAAGAACAAAAGTCATGTAAACTTGGCTCTGAGGCAGCCACGGAGACAGCACTTACTGACCTGGTGGGACTGCCAAGATGCAGGAGTGGCTGGGAACAGATCCAAGATCTGCTGAGCCAGAGCCCAAAACATGCTCCTTTCCACCAGTCTTAACACTTGTAAATATCACAACAGCTGCTGGATGAGGCACCTTGTACAGAAAACAAGTTAATTGTATGTAACCAATGAAGAGGTGTTATTGGCAAAGTTGGTCCTTCATATTTTGTAATATTCATGTTTATAATATTCACACCATAGTAAATTTGGGTTATTATTTCTATATTAAAACCTTCCTTAGTATTGTAGCTGTGTTACACCAGCACTGTGCTTTCTGCAGGTGTAGCACAAGGACTCCAGGATATTTATACCTACAGTACTTCGAGGCAGTGGAGTATATTAAATTCCAACTCAGTGGAGATTTATTGTGTTCGAATGAACATTGCCTACAGTACAATAACTCACAGAGAGATGAGGAAACATGCTACAGGTACAAGAATTTGCATTTCATAGTTTAGGATTGTAACTGATATAGAAGGTGGTAAAAACCAGAGGCTTAGCTGTGGGACTCTGCTGAAGGTCATTTCTGCTTCGGATGATATTGCCTGGATTGCAGAATAGCAGATCCAAGCTGGTGATGTCTGACTCAAAAGAAATGCAAACAGTTCAACTGTTTTCACAGTAAATATTTGCTAGAATACAAAACCTGAAATTTTGTCTTGTTCATGCTTATTTTTATTTGCTTTCTAGTAAATGACTTTGAGATGAGAACATGTATTAAATTAATGAATTTTAAACAGACACCAAATAATACATGTTCCTTAATGCCTTACTTTAAAATACAAGGAATGGAAGGCTAGGAGAGATATTTGGAGACCCAGAGAATAGTGACAACACCGTGCAATTTGTCACAAAGCATACAAAGCAAGTCTCTGTGTGTCTAATGATGCAGCCTATTAAGATAGCAAAACAAATATCTCTTCCTCTTCAGTCAAAGGTTACATAAAGACAGCCTTCCTCTTTTTGTTAAGACATTACTCTCTTCTTGAGTCTTTAAATTAGTAAAACACAAAGTAAGGAAAGATAGGTCTCTGAGAGCCCAGAAAGTCCATGACTTCTAGATAAAGTGAATTTTCCTTTTCTATTGAGAAACAAGAGTCACCGACCTTTCCTGTGCCTTGATCATCTCTGTCTGGATCTCCAACATCAGGCAAAAGCTGTCCTTCATTTTTCTAATGCTAATGTCAGTGGAGAAACTCCCATGGGCTTGAATTGGGATTTGGGCCTTTGCAAATGGTCAATACATAGGCTTAGAATGGACTGTGCTGCATTCTAACTAGTTAGACTAAAAATAGACTATAATTTGTATTTATACATATTTGTTATATGGGAAGATCTCGTTCAAAGCAGGTCATTGGAAGTGGCAGGTGCTCATCTCACTGCAAGCCCTCGTATGACTCTTAGCCATACAGAAATACTCAGCAAGAAGCATCAGTTTATTGGGAAAACCTCATCCTCCACGTCCTCATCAACCTCTGCTGCTAAGAAGAGTAAAATAAAGAGTAGCAGACTTCGAGTAAGATTGAAAAAAAGGAAAAAATATGCTTCCAGCAGGCAAAATACTGAATACATTCTTAATAATAATGAAACATAAGATCACAGTAGGGCAAAACTGAAATTCATTTTGCATGTCAGAGAATTGGTTGTATTTAATTTGTTTGGGATATTTGACTAGGCTTCTATTTTTTACAGAATAAGTTCAAGGTTATGAAAAGTTTTGCCAGGACTAAATGTTCCTAATACTGTAAGACAAAGGAGAATAAAGCAGATGAAGGTCTTCCAATTCAGTGTTGATTGATGAAGTCTTTTGTGAAAAATCCTCTTTTTCCTGCTCAGTTTTGCTTTAAATTCATATTTCAGAAACTAAGAAGGGGCAGTATGAAAAGTGACACTCTGACAGCTATATTTTCTTTTTAGAGTCCTCACTCACTTTTATTCCAAACATCTTGAATTTGTCTAAATGGTTCCCAAATGCTATGGCAGGACTTAAATATCCGCAGTCTTGAGCTGAATTTGACTTTGCTTCTTTCTTAATTATTGCCTTGTAAGATTTAAACCACCTGATTTTGGTCAAATCTGTAAAAGAGCAGCTCCATTTGGACTCCTGATATGAAAAATCAGAAACAGGGGAACTTCAAAAGCTTCTGAAAGGCCATGATAAGCCTCTGAATGATGGGAGGTTTATTAAGGGGTTTCATGCAGGTTCCCACAATGTGTCCATAGTTTGGGAGGAGAGGAATAAACGAGCCCTGGGAAAGGGGGCACAGAGATGTCTCCAGGCAGGGGACTCAGTTTCCCTGTGCAGTCAGGTGTCCTGATGTGCCTTGGGCTGTGAGGCTGTGGGGTAGATGGGGGAGCCACCATGGGTCTGTGCATGTCCTGTCCCAGTTTTGGCCCCCTGGATCTCCTGGATCTGCAGTTTCTCCACTAGATGTCTGTGTGTCCTCTCCAGAGCCTCCAGCTGCAGCTGAGAAAGTTTTGCCAAGCAACCCTTTCCCCTCACATTGGAAGGAAAACAAGCTCAAAACACTGCTCCCTTTTTTGGTGCAATTCTGAACTGATATTCAAAACTGGTGTGGTTAAAATCACTTCTCCACTTTCCAGAATTTTGAAGAAAAGAAACAAAACATATTCCCTCTCCCACCACCGCCCCAAAACATCAGGATTACTGACTGACAATTGTCTTAGCTTTTGCTCAGAAAAAAACCAAAGCCAAATAATTACAGTTTTCCAAAGTGTTAAGAGAATGTTTCATGATGGGAACTTTCAAACTAAATGGTTTATATGACCCAGTATTCCTCCATCCCCATTTTCTTCACCTTTGTGGAATTTAAAGATAAAACAAAACGATCAACCTCCTGCTTTTCTGAAGCAGCAAAATAAATAAGAACCAAAATCATGACACTTTGTTTGGAGCAGCCCTGCTGAAATGCAGGTGTTTCCCAGATCCACAGGACTATGTGCCAGTAAAAAGTGTGCAGATTGCTGTGAGGATGCTTTGCTTCTCTTTGCCTGTTGTCCCATAGAAAAGCAGAGGTTGATCACAGCTCACAGCAGTGAGATCATCCTCAGGCTGCCCCAGAGTCGTGTGGCTGAGCCAGTACAGCACCCTAAAGAAATTCAAACAGCAAATTTAGACTATTTTAGGTTCTTAAACTCATGCTTAGTCAGTGTACATTCAGCAGAAATGTATTAAGTTTTTATTTTCAAATGAGATAGAAGTGCAAAATTTACACTGGTATAACACCAGGAACATTAATCAAGGAAGAAATTCATCTTCTGATTCTTTTTTTGTATTTCTAATCTAGAAAGAATATTAATGCAGATAGATTTGGTGATCTGTAAACATCTGTCTTTTCATTTACATTGCATTCACACAACAGATACTGAAATGTTTGGAGGTTTGTTTTCTTGGTTTTTTTCTGTTTTTTTTTTTATTATTATTATTTAAAAAGTCTTACTGCATTGTGGTGATTTTTTAAAAAGCAGAAATAACCAATTTCATGAAAACTGTAAGTGTGAAAAACCAATGAACTGCAAAGTGCAATAAATCATTTCTCTAAAGAATATCACCTATCTCAATTTTGCTCTCTCTTATGCTGGCTGTAACTGTGTATAACTACCTAGCAACAAAGTTATTCCATAGGTTCTTTTATTAACAAGAACAGAATATGACCCACTAGCTAAACAGAAAAAATATCGACATTTCTTTTATGATCCAAGGGAAATAAATTTGATAAATATAGTACATGACAGGGGTTATTTTTACATAAAGGTCAGAATTGCAGTTAATGAATTTCTCAGCTACTAAAACTTCTGAAGTAATACAACTATAATATTTTCTTTTTGAAAATAGAAGCTGTGATTAAAAAGGAAGTATTTTAGAAAATTAACTCTTAAAGTGTGAAGGATGGTGGAAGAGATTTCCTGGTTTTACTAAAGAGCTGAGTGATTAATGAAACAAAATTAATCTCTTGTTAATCAGTGTGAGAACTAAAAAGGGATTGCCCAGATTAACTCACAGCTCATTTTAAGCGATGAAAATCTGTAGAGATGCTAGTCTGAGAGTAGGTATTTAGAGGAGAGAATTAATCTCTGCTCAAATCAATGAGAGCTCTGTCTTATCAAAGGCAGAAAGGACGTTTTAATGTTAAGTGAGTAAAGAGGACACACACCCCCACAAGTTCCAGAGATGGAATTATATGCAGAAAATACCTAGCAAGTGGTTTGGAATAATGAATGCATTCAAGAAACTGATGATCCTTAATGGAACTAAGGTTTCAACCATGGCATTCATGGGCAAATTGGTGACATCACCATATGGAGATCAATTGATGTTTGAATTTATTAGTTCATCACATATTTCTTTTAAGAAAGATGTTAAAAAACAATGATTGAGAATTTTAATAAAAGAGGAAAAAACCCAAATCCAAAAGCCTGTGTAATTCTCCCTCATGTATTTTGATTTTATTGGAATTTGATCGAAATTAAATTCAAAATTAAAGTGGTTGAAGAAATTTATTTAAATTAAGAAAACTGAGCAAATAATAAGGTGTAGCTTGGTTTTAAGTTGTCTATTAGAAATGGCAGTGAAAGATTAATATCAAACAGTGCTGTATGTCACTAAGCAGAGTAGAACCAGCATGTATCTTCTGATGTCCGCACATTATTTTTTTGACACATAATTTTCTTTACTGAGTCTTTAGTAACCATCTCTTGCTACAGCCTGAAGGCACAAACACTTCCCAGATGCTTTCTGCCCCCATATCCAAAATCTGATATGAGGAGAGCACAGGTTAGTCCCAGAGTAAGTAAAATCCATGGGATCCACCCGGCAGACTGACACAGCTCTGTGCCTGGTGGAGATGCACAGGGCAGCCTCACACCACACCAGGACATCATCTGACAAAAAATGAACCATTTTCTAATGTATAACTGTTGCAAGGAGCCAAGTGATTTTACTCAGTGTTTAACCACCCTGGATGGAGGTGATTCATTGGACTGGAAGCTGGTGGCTTTGCAGAGAGAGCTCTTGGCCCCTTACACCCACAGGAGCCAGCAGAAGGGAGAACAAAATTACACAGACAGTGCTGCAAAGAAAGCCCAGCTTCACCAGGCAAAAGGAAAATCGTTAGCTGGACCATTTGAAAAGGAAGGAATAGAAAGAAGAATGAGAAGGAAAATTGAGAGCTTTTTTAATTTTAGGAACCAACAAATCAGGAAAAACAATGACTTTGGCTAAAACCTCATTCTAGTTTAATGTGCAAGGGAGGCAGTTAACTTTTTTTTTTCAGGCAATTTATAGTTAACATTGAAAAAGGGAAACAGATGGCAATCAATAACCCTGGGAAATTGTGATGTGCAAAAAAAAAGTAACAGGAGGCTACAAATATTAGAGAAAAATCCATGCTTGTAAGTCATACAGAATATTTCCTTGTCAGTTATATTAGGTATGAAAATCCCTGCAAAAGATATTACTTTTGTTGGTAGAGAGAGATAATGAAATGTTTTTTTGGTGCAGAGAAAGCCAAATTTTTTCAAAGACAACTTTTGTCTGGTAGCTTGAAAAATACAAGTGATGAGCTTATCACACAAAGGTGAAGAACTTTCCAATCCATGAATAAAATGAGGATGTTAGGCAATTTCTTTTAAAGAATATTTTCTATCTGATAGTAGAGTCTAGGAGTTGAAAAAAAAAAGAAAAGAAAATATTATACCAGGGAAGCATCTGTCTACCTGATCTTAGTGGGTAATTAACTTTAGCTGGCTAGGGAAACTGCAGAAGGGAAAGACAGTGCTAGTGTTGGACTGATAAAAACCAAAACAAAACAACCCAAATATGATGCACTGGTAGCTGAAATGAAATAGCAGCTAAAGTTATTGGTCTACCTGACTAACCCCATGTAGCTCACAGGTACACTGGTGGAAGGGCTATGCTACATTTTCAGGCAACAAATACTGAAAAAACAGGAATATAATGGCCCACAATTAAGTAGATTTTTGAACTTTAGGGAGTTCACGATGGCATAATAAAAAATCATTTCAAAGTGAAAGAATCAGGGAATAAAATCTAGCATTCTGTTTTTGAGTGTCATGAATAGAAATACGTGCAAGTGGATGAGAAATCTGATAACAAAGACGCTGCTTCATCACCCCAGACAAAGGTTAAGCAAGAACCAACATTGGAAAGTTTGAAGAAAACTTTAGAGAATGCAAAGCATATTTTATTTAGACAAGAATATTGATGGTTTCAAATACTGAAAGTTATGATTGGTGCATCAGCATCTCTACTTGGAAATGTGCAGTGAATTGTTCTATAAAAAAAGAGCAGAAGAGTTTGTGCACTGCATGAATTTTGGCAAGATGGATACAAGCTGCAGCTGATTAAAAGCTTTATCTGCTCACTTCCCTGTGTTTCTGAGTAGGTGGAAATTTTTTTGTGCTTTTTATAAACTGCATTCACAAGGAGAAAAAGATAGGAGATATTAAGAACCTCTTTTGCCTGAAGGAGAGATGCACCACAAGAAGCAAAGGCTGAAGTTGAATTAATACTCAAAAGAAGCTTTTCAGAATGCATGGTAATGGTGATTAACTACTGGAACAAAGTACAAGGAAAGGGATAGAGACAAAGTCTCTTCAGATTTTACAGCAAAGTCAGAGAGCTTTTATAGCAGACAAGCTTTAATCTGAGACAAAGAATTCTTTAGTTAAACACAAGTTATTGGACTCAGGGCTGGATAATTGGGTGGCCTGAGATATTTCAATAAGAAAAAACAGAGATCTCTTTTGATCTTATTCTTGTGAATCTGTAAGTTGGTTTCGGTGTGATTCTTATTGCAGAATGTCACCAATTTACTGCTATACTGAAACTAGTAAGACATCTTTTAAAAAAAATTAATTTTCAGTCAAGGTTTTTCTTTTTTTTTTATTTACAAAAGCTTTGTAAAATACAAATTAGTTAGGAACTTGCTTTTTCTAGAATTTTTCAGCTTTTTGCAAACTTCTTGTCATCAGTCCTTGTTAGACTGTCCTCTGGCATGTAAAAAATGTCTTTATTATCCAGAAATACTCTGTGCTTCTCTGGAAGTATTTAGTAAGTTTTACACTTCCCTTGTTCACAATTTTGATCCATATTAATGGACATTCAAGTTACAAAATAGAATTTCTCAATGGAAGCAGATATTTTATAAGAGCATAGGTAGCAAAAATAATTTCAAGGGATGCAGACTGGGACTGAAGACAAGGTGAAGGATGTAGGTTTATTCCTGTATTGAAAGCTTTGCATAATGGGAAAATTTCCCATTGTTTAGCAAAAAAAAGATGAAGGCTTTGAAATGTGTTAATTCCATCCCTACTGAGAGATGCAGCAGGGCTCTCATGTAAATGAAAGGGGCATTGTTGGAGCAGGACACATCACAGCTTTGCATTCCAAGCTAAAATATTACCCTCCTTTTTTCACTTGCTTGGTGTCTTGTGTTCTCATTTACAGCAATGCAGAGTGCAGTGTAGGTACAAAACAACATTAGGTCAGATTTTTCCATTCTTTTATATTGGCTTTAGCATCTGGCAACCTATTTATATTAGCTCTACAGAGCACAAATGAGTGTGTTTATGCAACAGTAACTGCAGAGGTGCTCCCAATAAGCTTTTATTTCTTAAAAAAATCACAGAATTCTCCTTAATATTATCCAGGTATGTTGAATTACCCCCTTAACGTGTTTTCCTGTAGAAAATATACAATGTAGTAGTTTCTGTTATCTGTTGATGTAAAACAAAGTGATTGACTCTGCATCCTACACTCAGTACTGGGAATATTCAGGTAGAGCTCATCTTCATCTCTTGTGACTTCACATCACCTCTATGGATTTTAGTGGATCCAGAAGTAGCATGATCTGCTCTCTTCTAGGAACTAGGTTCCTTACAGTCTCAGATCTTTGGTATATTTACAGTTGTAAATATTTCTATATTCCAGACATTTAGTATATATTTAAAAGATAATGAGGCAAAACATTTGTGCAATGTGCTATCATGAAGTACCCCCCTCACTCTCATAGCCCACCCATGAGCTTGCTACAAGCTTGATCAGCTCCTTAAGAATGATGAATAGTGTTAAAATTTGCCATATTCCTTTCTGCCAGATGCTCTGAAAAGCCTGTTAAAAGTCTATAAAACAAGCAAAATAAGTTCAGTTACGCTCTGCACTTTTCGAACACTGCTGCTAGCACAAAAATTGATTGATTGTGCTTTGTGCTGGTCTAAATCTAGCCTGTTCACCTGCAAAACACTGCTCTCTTGTACTTTTTTGTTACCCTCAGCAACATTCACACAAAAATCAGGGAAAGCTTTTCCTGGTACAGGGATTTCTCTGTAAGTCTGGTACTTGCTTGCCTCTTTTCTCCTCTGTGTGCTAATCCCATTAAAAGATTCCCTCCTTGCCTCAGTGGCATGTCCCCCAGCTGCCAGCCAGTGTCCTGCTGCTCCCCTGCTGCTTTCCTGCACAAAGCTGGAACTGGTCACCTCCCTCCTGGCACAGGGATGTGCCTGTAGAGACCGGGATTTGATGGCTCCCTGGAATTTACCAGGAACTCTCGCTGGCTGCATCATTGCACAGGGCAGTGATGTTGGGAAATACAAGGGAACAGCTTAGAGCACAGGAACAGCCTAATCCTGGGAAATCAAAGTAGTCTTGCTGTGGTGTTGGTAGAAAAATGAAGCAGCTGTGATTTTTTTTTTTTTTTGGCAGGAAGGAATGTAAAGAATGCATTTGTCGCAGCTATAATTGCTACAAGATGTAAGGCTTGTAAGTGTGTTGAAAATTTTGAGGACAAATGATTTTCAGGAAACACGTAACACAGAATCATTAAACCCAAAAGTGGTTTGGGCTGATGTGAAGCTAATGGGAAACCAAAGGTGGATCCTGCCACAGATGTGTGGACGTTATGGAGACAACATTTTTGCATCACTGCTGAATGATGAGTGAATACTCAAGATATCTGGAGAAAAGTGAAAGAGAGATTATGGTACAGTTGGAGTGCTGGCCACCAGCCACAATGAGAAAACCAAGGTGAAGGACAACAATCTAACTTCTGGTGAATGAGAGGAATTGAAGCTGGGGGATAAGGAAAGGAGGAATCCAGTAGTCTAATACCAGGCAATTGAACAAAGTAAAGAGAGAGGAGGGGATTGAATTAGGGTAAGAAATGTAAGGCATTAGAAGAACACAAAAATTTAAATTACTCTGTAAGAGAGCTGGTGGGAGTGTTCAAATGTAAGATCTTGATAGTGAAAAAGTGCAGGCAAGGAGCTGAGTCCCAGTAAGCAAAGCTGCAGGTTTGGTGACAGAAATGTTCTGAGGAGCTTGTGGGGACCTGAATGGTCCTGGGGAAGCAGAGGGGAGAAGTGTACCAGGTTTGCAAGAGAGCAAACTTTAAAATTTAAAAGGTAATAAACAGCCTGTGGAAAAGAGGAAGGGCAATAGAGATTACAAAGAGCCATGGAGCTTCTGCAAGCAGACTGTGAGCATATGGTGAAGACATAAACAAGGTACTGAGCAAGATTAACCAACGTGAGCAAGTATTGCTTCCAAGAGACATGTCACGTTCCTTGGGGCAGAAAACCCTGGAGGTGTTTTGCATGCCTGGGAAAATGTCTTATATGTGCCTGGCTGTACAAATAGTAATTCAGTAAAATCATAGAATACTTTGGGTTGGAAGGGACCTTTAAAGGCCATCTAGTCCAACACCCTTGCAACGAGCAGGGACATCTTCAGTTAGCTCAGGCTGCTCAGAGCCCTGTCCCACCTGACCTTCACTTTCTGCTGCTTTCCCAGAGGAGCATTCCCAGTGTGGGGTGAAGGGCAGTTTTGCACTGCCCTGTTCTCTGTTGGCCTGTGTACTGCAGCATGCAGCTGCTAGTGGGTGATTTGGTGTCTCCACCTCAGTCACCACAGCCAAACCCACTTCTCTTGGCACTCCTGCTGGTTACAGATGTTTTTCATAGTCTATTCCCAAGAATTTATGGTGGTGTCTGTGGGATGAGAGCCTTTGTTGAGGGGAAGAACTAATGACTCCAGGACAGAAAACACCTTCTGTGGAAGAGGTGACTGGTTTGGAGGTGAGATTGAGGCTGGGGGCTGGCATAGGTTCTCTGAAAGGCTGTGAATAAAAGTAACACAGATGCCTTTCAAACAAGTGAAAGCAGTTGCCAACAATCAAAATGCCAGACAGACACTCCTGATAGCAATCACAGTCACTCACAAAATGCCTGTGCTCTCCTCTAACAGTGCCAGGGTTGCCCCCACTATCAAATAGTCCATGGAGAGTTACTCTTGCCAGCAAGGAGTGTTACAGCACTATTTCATTTCCCTCTCTAGCCTGAGTGAGGCTGAAGGGTGGTGAAATGCTTCCCAAGGGGGTCAGAAGCTTTCTGAAGGCTGGAGGTAAAATGCTGCATCTTCAGTATGTGTTTTAATAAACAAATGGAAGGCCATTATATCACTTTGGATGGTATGGGAACCTTATTGGTGGCTTGAATATATTTGGTTATGGGCAGAATTCAGCCAACCTTCCCTTTTTCTTCATCTTTCTCCATCACTTGCACGAAAATGCAAAACTCACAAGACTGAAAATTATTTTGGCTGCAAAAATGTGTTTATATTTCTGTACCCTCACTTTCATTAGTTTTCCCAAGAATTGAAAAATTTTCAAGTTACATGCAGCAGTCACTGGGGACATTTTCAAGCTGTTAGTTAAGCAGAGGCTTGAGTTCTGTCAAGAGCAATCTATATGTTAAGCCTCTGGCATAATTTCTGCTCCAAATGAGAAATGCCCTTGAAGACCAAAGTTTAAGGTCAAAAGTACTGCTGCTTGTACCTGATCTCATTCTTCCAGTGGTTTTGTCCTATTGAGAAGCAGGGTATGAGAGAAGCCCTGTGAGTTCTTCAGTGCTCCCCTGTCTTTCACAGTGTCCATCCTGGCTGGGTGATGATACCTCTGGGGGCTTTGCCAGGTGTTGTTCCCAGCAGTCCCAGGCCACTCTGCTAAGAACAGTTTTATGTGGTAGCCTTGTCCCAAATACACAGTGAGACTTGGTCACTTTTTAACTGAGCAGTCCTTTTTTCAGGAAGTTTCTGTCTGCATCTGAAGTTGAGCTTAACCTGTACATTATAAAGAAATTATAACAAACATATTGATCATGGAAAGATAATAATAAATACATAAATATAGTATACTATATACATCCTATATAGATATAATTAAAATTACAATAATATATAGTTGTAGCATTCCCTGTTCCCCCTCAGACACTCTGTTCACCACAGAGCTGCATTCTGCCCCCAAAAAACAGAGCTGGCTTTTCATCTCTCAACAATGGATACTTGCTGACAGCTAAAAGAGGATTTTGGTTTTATCTAGGTAGTGTGAGGTGTACAGCACAGAAAAGGAATCAGAGATTGATACCTGTACAAAGGCATTATAAAAGGAAGAAAAGCAGGGCAATTATCCAGGATAAATATGTCACACACCCATGCCAAAGAAAGTGGATGTAAGCACACCATGAAAGATCCATCTAATCAGAACTTCAAACTCTCAGTTCTGGTGCAAAAATTACCTTGAATAAGAATGAAATGGATAAAGGAATGGATCATTGATGCTTGTGATGAGAGACTGTTGTTGCAGAAAGCCTCCATCTAGATCAAAATGACATTATGATTTGTGCTGTTTTTCTGATGGTGTTCTCAGTAAATTTTAACTAAATGCAGGAAACAAACCCCTCCATTTGTCCCCCAGGCCAGGAACTTGTCCCCATGGCTGTGTATGGTAGAATTGTTTTCAGTGCAACTTTTTTGGGGCCATGGATTGGGCATTTTCTTTATATATTTTTGTGTTTAAGGAGTTCTAAACAGGGAAAGATTGCTTTGCTTTTCTCAGGGAATTGGATATGGAGTTAATGTCTAATCACACTTAGCAATTTGATACTCCTCAGTAATCAGTCTCCTGCTAATTGATGAAGACCTAATCCATCAGTCATTTAAAGTCACTTTACATTCACATTAAAAGATAATTTTTTTAAAAAAAATTAAGTTGTTTTTACCTAATAAAAGACATTTCTCAGTGCCACAAGCAGATATCTATCAAATAAGATGCTAGAAAAATATCACCTCCAGATTTTTTCCCCCTATACATAGCCAACAACAAATTCTGGGCATGTTCTTATCTTATACTTCTGGCTTTTTCTAATCCTGGGTGATCAGAGACACTATGCTGCAAAGTTGGAGGTTGGATCTGAAACCTTTGGAGGAATGTTAGAACTGATATTCTGCTTCCAGCCTTCATCAACATCCTCAAAGATTCAGCAGATAGTATGAAACTAGGGTTTGTATCTGCATCTTTCAGGAGTCTGTCCCAGTTCTGGCCTCTATGCTGTGAGCATCCTTAAAAGATACATCAAACAGCACAACATGAGTTCAAAGAACTTTGCTTGTAACTGCAATGAATCTGAAATGTACTGATGAAAGATTTATTAATGTCATGCAAGGTAGAGTGTCCTCCTGTTAGCAGAGACCTTCTGAATCGCTGAGTGAACAGGTCATCAAAGAGAAATCAGCACGGTAATTGGAGCAGCATTCTTGAGCCTAATTGCAACAGAGGTTAAGTCGGTGTCTGAGCAGAGTGCTGGGGAATGACAAGGACACAAATAAAGCAGAAGGAATCGAGGCCACACCTCCCTTCCTGCTGTTGTGAGGAACAGGGATGTGCAGCTCAGGCTGAGATGCTGGTACCTCCCTGGAAGTTCCATCTGCAGTGGTTCCAGAGGACTCCAGCCAAGATGTGCAGACAAAACAATTAAAACTATTTTTCCTGGAGAGAGACAAATCTTGTGTTCTTGTGCTTGTGGAGGTGCAGGGACAGAAACAGTGAAAACTATGACACAGAAAAGGTATTGGGATGCTTTCCTAGTGTGCAGAAACACACAGGTGAACCTAAAGTGTTTTGTGAGCCTTGATCATGCTGAAGATGTTTGAGGGTTAAGAGGGTGGAGATACTCACTAAAAATAATGAAAGCCTCATACAGAAGAGTCCATTGCTTCTGAGGCCCTCAGAAATATTATCCTGGGCTTTGAACCACCACTACAGAATTTCTAGAGCCTCAAGTACTCAAAGGTGATTTTAACTTCACTATAGTACGTGGACATAATTTCATTTAGCAGTTTGAAATTAATTTTTGTTCTTATTTCTAAGTCTGAAAAGCAAGTTAATGGTATTGCCTAGCCATTCAGCAGGGTGAAATACTTTGAAGTGTCTAACAATACTTTCTTCTGGCTAAAAGTGTTCTGACCTTGTACCTGAGGTTTTGAAGCCTTTTTTTCTAAGGTTTTTGAAAGATCTAATTTTATTCAACACATTTTGTTTAGAGTGGCTAACTCATGTAACTGCTCCATCTTTCCCAGGCATCATTTGTTTTCTGCCTTTTATTCCAAAGGCATGAGTCATGCCTATGGCCCGGCATCTGATCTTTGTCTGCCTGATACTGCCTCCACTCTGATTCATGTTTACATTTTCAAGAACATATCTTCTCACTGTCTCCCAGGTTCTCACTTTCTCCTGAGTTCTTCTGGGTTTCTTCTCCCATTTTGCAGGATCATTGTGGTCGCCCATGGGGCTTGTTGAGGAGCTGGTGGAAAAGTAATTTTGTTGGACTTCAAATTTCTTATCCAATCTCACCTGTCACAATGGCCAAAACACTTAATATTAGGCCATTGATGGATTGATTTTACCACCTTTGGAGCTGACCTTGCATTTTCTTTGTCTTTACTACACCCAACTCTGACAGCCAATATTGAGACACTTCTGCCTGCTGCTATTAGCCACTGAAGATGCTGCATTGATTTCTACAGCATGGGCTCTTGGTTCTGAGTGTAAGCTTCAACTGATAAAGGCTCTGGAAGCAGAGTGCTATTAGCTCTAAATGAAAGCTCATCACATGCTGACATTCATTCCTCTCTGTAAGTCAGATTGGCATGGTAACACAGCAGGTGTTCTCGTTTTGGATTAAAAAAATCTAAGAAACACAAAAGTAAAAATTAAAAACTCGTGCATAAGAAATTAACAACAGAAAACAAAAAGAAGCAGCAGTCAGGCATGAATTTTTCAGAGCACTGTTTGGTTAACCCCAGCTTTAAAAAATCATCAGTTATTTTTACATGATAGAAAAATTCTCTGTGATGAATATTTACCAAAGGAAATTTCAGACACTCACTATCCAAGTGCTACCCACCCTATTGCTCAAATAAATTCTGTTAAGGGCAAAAGAAATACACAATTGATTGATATTTTCTTACACTAGACAGAAATAAGACAATTCATCTTCCTCCCTCATGGCATGGAGAGTTGAATGGCTCAAAGATCCTTACCCAGCCACTATGGCTTGGGATGGTCCCCACAGGTGTGCATCAACCTTATCCAGACAGGCAATTATATGTATTATAATTATTGTTGCCAACAAAGCTCCTGGTATAAAGACTTTGCAAGGTCCTTGTTTAATTCCTGTTTAACACTTTGTTTTTCCAGTTTTGCACCTGGTGCTGTGTAGCTCATCCAGCTTACCATGCAGACACTTACATGTGTAGGTGTGCCAGTCCATGGGTAAAACAAGGAAGGGATGGGATGGACTGGCTGGAGAGTGGCTGTGCACAAAGTTATGATGTGATGGGCTGTGAGTGCACCTGTACCTGTTGATTCCAGTGGGGGAGAATGGGCCTAACAGCCATGCCCATCATCTGGAAAAACACTAATTAAGTTCAGCAATGGTATCTGTGAGCTTGGCTTAGTGCTCAGACTGCCCCCAAATGGGATATCACAACTTCCAACAGCTCTCTCTAATCCATGTGAATTTAGTACAGCCACAGCTGCTGTAAACACCACACAATGCTGCTTGCTCTCAGGGACTGCTTTGCTCTCCTTTTCACTTAATTTGAATAAGCCACTTTATTTGCCTGCTGCAACATGGTTGAACCTTTGTTGCTGAACATTCTCTGGCTGCATTACTTGCTTCTTTAGGAAGGTTTTCCAAGAGCCCTAGGAATTTTGATTTAACAGGGCTGCCTTTCAAGTTAGTTAAACATTTTTCTATCCACTTGCTGATGTCTTTTTTTATCAGCTACAGTGGAATATTTAGAAAATCCTGCATTTCACAGCCTCTAAACAAAATCATATCTAGACATGATACTATTGAAACCAAAGGAAAGCTGGTGAAAAAAATCTGGACTCTCATAACTGATACAATAGACAGTGAGACTGTTTACAGAATCTGAGCTGTGCTCATAGCACAACACAATAATGCTGTAAACACATAAAGATTCCATTCAATATAGCAAGAAAAACTCCTGTAAATCATCAATGGTGGTCTTGTCTAATTTTTACATCTGAAAGAAAAGAACCCTGTTCATTTTCAACATTGAAAAAATATCCTCACTCCTTGTAGCACCTGACATTATGTCTTCCTCTTTTATGTCCTTTTGGGTGTGTGAGAAAGATTTGTTCATAGCAATTTAATTATGGAGAGAAGTTGTTTCGAACTTTTCATGTGGATACTTTCTTGATGGTCTCCTGCACACTTTTCTCTTCGTTCTCCCTGGTGACAGGGAGAGCATTTAGCCCATTCTACCACACCTCATGGAGCAGGGCTCCATGGGCAGAACAGACGTTTCCCAGTGGCTCTCAGATGATATCCAAAATGTGGTGATTTACACAGCTGGTGAAACTCCTCATGTCTCAGGCAATATCTCAGAGTGAGAATACATCATTTGAACATGCATGAAATACTAAATCCTGAATTCTTGCAGACGTTAAAGACTTCAAAATATCTTCACGCAGAAGTTAATGCTGTAGATTAAGTTTTGCTCTGTGAGCAGGATTCAGAATATGATGGGGTGTTTTCTCAGATTCTTCCTTTGCAGCTAAATATATACTGCAAAATTCTTCTTCCTGCATCTGCTCAGAGCAATTAAAATAGCTATAATGTCCCTGCCCTAGAAATAGATGCATTTCATGAGTGGAAGGATAATGCTGCATATGCCCATTATTTTATATTTTTTTGATAACAAGATTGATCAGTATTGACTATATAGGTGGCAACATGGAGATTTATTATGCTGCAGAAGTGTTGTGGAAAACCCCAAGTTTTCCTTTGAGTAAAGGAGGTGATGGGTGCCTCAGCATCACCAAAATTAGAGTAAATTATGATGACAGAGTTTCAAAGATCTCAAATGCAATACTGTCGGTCAGCATCCAATATTTATTCCTGACCTATGTGAAAATGAAAAAAAAACAACCCCAAATTAAAATATGAATCTTTATTAAGCATATGGAAATATATCAATGAGGAATAAAACTGGAAACCATGAGAACCAAGATACATCTGCAGTCAAAATCAGGTATTGAAGGATGAGAAAAATCTTCCCAGGGTGGTATTAGCTAATTACAGGTAGGTACTGTCAGATTGTCCCAGAGAGCTCTGCTAAGCTTGCAGAGCTTTTCTGAAGCAAGGCACCTTGACTTGAGAAAGATGACTGGTCTAACACAATTCATGGACTAATTGCACTGGGTTGCCCCTTATAAATGCAGTTTTCACCTTACAGCAGACTGGAAAACAATCTTGAATGGCCCCAGCTGGTAAAAAACAAGTAAAGTGCAGGGAGGACATGGCTTTTCTTTCTCTAACCTGTGACATGTTTTGTCTTCCTAGGATCTGATGTGCTATTAATAAAAGCTGCTGTTCTGTGCTAGTTTCTAGCTGAGAAATCCTCCAAGAAAAACAGCTAGAAAATATATCTACAAATGAAGGATCCATCAGATTCCCTCCTGGACAGTTCTGTCTGTGCAATTACACCAGAGATGAATTTGTTTAGAAGAGTCTTGCAACTTGCTAACCCCAAAGTAAAACACTTCAACAATTATGGATTCTTACTGCAGCTGGTGAAATGATGGATGCAGAACAGAAACTGAGATATCTCCTCCATTATTTTTGATAAAAATGTCACACTAAGTCGCTACCAGGACCCATATTCCTTTTTCTTTTTCAGAAAATAGTATAATATCTATTATTCAGATTTTCTGTCACATCCTGAGTGCTGTTTTGTTATTGAATCCTTTGGAATAATAATAGGAAATGGACTAAATGGAAAATAGAGAAAGTGAAATCCCATAATAGCACTAACTAGCAATAACCTCTATAACCAGCCACCACAGGCACTGAAACCTTTTTAATTTCTAGCTAGAAAAAGTAGCTTTGCCCTTTTGAATCAATGACATACTCATGCAGGGTGCCTGCAGGAGAGTACTTCATGTACTCTGGGAGAGAAGGATGAGAGGAGAATGAAAATTGAAAGTAGATGGAAAATCTGTTGACTGCTTTTGAAATATAGCTGCCTGACCATCTTCTTTTATTTAGGCAAAACAGCTTGTAAGCAGAGTTCCCATCACTGAGGTGTTATTGTTGCCAGCTAAAGCACTGTTCACTGCAGATGCACCTTCTGTGTGCACTTCAAACCCTTTCAGTGAAGGCTGAACATTCTGCTGCCTTCTTTGTTTGAGAGATTTTCTGAAAGATTTTCTGCCAAAAGAAGCATCCAAACAGCCCATCAAGGAGAAAAGCCCCAACTTCAAAATACTCCATGCTTTCCACCATTTGACTTTCAGCTGTATAGAAGGATATATTCTGTCAGAAGGCACAAAGATGTTACAGAAAACAGAGGGAACGCATTTTTAAAAAGTCCATTCATTGAATGCAGCAGGAAGCATTAACTTTTTCTTTGCCTGTAGAAGGTGTGAGGTGAAAGTATTTGGAAGTTGGAGGAAGAAATGTGCATGGTTCTAAAAAAGGTAATTTATGGCAGTAGATATCTGTGCAACTTTAGTGGATATCCTTACTAACTGTGGACAATTTTAAACTTTAGAGCTAATATTGAGAGAGGTAGAGTTGACCATATGCCAAATAAATAAAGCACAATTTGTCTAAAAAGTGATTGGAGTAAATTTTACCTGCAAATATATTAATGTATTCATTCTTTTAATTATGCAGCTTAAATTATTTCTACATTATTATATTGTATTATTATGCTCACAGTAAATGTTTACATAGTTCGGATGTTTTCAATAAAGGCAGGAGGACTAAAGTATAATGAAGTTTACAATGTTGTCAGGTTGAAATAACTAAAAATGTTGGATATAGAAGAAAGTTTGGACCCAATTCTGTGTCCAGACATCCTAGGATACAGTTTATGGTTAAGCTGTCATGACAAATATTCTTTGCTATTTAGTCTTTTGTTATCAACAGTTACTACAGAAACATTCAAGGCTGGATTTTCTAAAACGTAAAATCCCAAAGTTTCAAGACTGTTTAATCTTTTGCACCAGATAAGACTTCTTTAAACTTAGGTAAAAAATGGAAAGGAATTTCCAAAACAGCTTTTTCACATAATTGTACTTCTTTTTCTTAGTCAGCTCCTAAACTAATATTGCAGTAATTCCAGATTTAATGTACAGTCTAAAGAATTAAGAGACTTGATGGCAATT
Source organism: Toxostoma redivivum (assembly GCA_013397375.1). Taxonomy (NCBI): domain Eukaryota; kingdom Metazoa; phylum Chordata; class Aves; order Passeriformes; family Mimidae; genus Toxostoma; species Toxostoma redivivum. The sequence goes on along the minus strand of VXBI01013294.1, from coordinate 94,145 downwards.
ACTTAACTTGTCACTGATCAGTTAAGGTTCCCTAAAGCAATGGCACTGTTCCCTGATGAGTCTAACATTGGGCAAGGACATGAGAGAAATTCAGGTTCTCCTTGCATGCAAGTCTGGATCTGGCTGTCTATCAGTTTCTGTCTCCTATCTTGTTTATATAAATGACAGCATTTGCCTCCATAAATTTATACACATTTGAGAAACAAAATATTTCTTGAATAAGGTCTGTTACCCGGATCAATTCACTTTTTTTCGAATTTTCAGCTCATATTATTCCAATTTTAGGACAGTGTCAGTGTTCTGTATTCTGGAGCTCTTGTAAAGGAGATGAAGCTTTCTTTCCCAGCTTAATGGATTGAACTGTCTCTCAACCTTTTATATGATGTATCATTGCTAGCACTGTCTCCAAGACACTAATAAAGAAAAGACTCAATAGTATTGGCATGATAAAGTGAAAACTATTAATAAAGAAAAGCAAGTCCATCACATTCATTAAATTTAAGTGTGAGGTAAAGACCATAGTGCATGTGTGTGTGTGATGTGGCTGGGGAATTATATTACAAGGCCAATCAATTTGCTTGCAGAGTTTCTGTTGTTGCTGTTGTTAGTGAGTAATTAATATAAATAATGCTGACTGTTTTTAAATATTGAGGATGCCAGGGAAAAAAAGTGTAGAAGGTGGCAAGCAGATGGATCATTTAATTTATTCCCCAATTACAGCTGACATGTTGGGTATAGAAATCTGTGAGTCATCTATTATTTTTTATGGTCCATTTTACAGCTGTGTTTATTGTTATAATAAATAAACACATTATCTCATTAGACTGGTAGTGTAAAAAGCTTGCAATATAACAAACATCCTCCTCTTTCAGCATTTCCCCCCTGTATCAGGGTCTTACAGACAAAGAGGAAGGATGTATTTATACCTTATTAAGAACAAGGTAGATCTCACACAGCTTGTAAAAGTACAGAGACATCCTATGAAAACAACTATCTCAAGTCAAGGTAAATAAATCTGATTCTTTTTAGTGGAGGTAATGGGGAGAGTCCTGCTGTATCTTTTCCTTGTTTGACAGAGCAGAAAACACACCACTCGCCCTCGCTCTCCAGGCAGTAAATATACATTGCAGATAAATGTCAGATTGGCAATAAAGTTCATTGTATTTAAGTTTCAGACTATCCCATAAAATGGCAATTTGATGGGGAAAGCCAACTGAGTCTTAGGGTATTTAAAATTCAGAAGTTGTCTTTGTGAGGCTGGCAATGGGAAGGACTTGTGCCATTTAGCTGGGTCCTGCAGGGGTGGGCACAGCCCCATGGGGTGACACAGCAGCAGGGACCTGCTCTCTTGTTCCTCTCTCTGACAGAGACTTGGGAGTTTGCTAATGGCTTTGGGGGAAGGGAGGGCAGTGGAAGCCAATGGCTGCTGTCACTATGCCCCAGCCCATCCACAGAGTCAGCAAGTCTGACTCCCCAGGCCTCCCCATGCTCACTAACATGTGCCTGCCTCAATGCAAACCATCCCCAAATCTGCCATCCTGTGGCAGAAGAAATTGTTGGTTGTTCAGCACTTGTGTTTTCAGGATTCAGTTTTGTGCATCCTGCAGAGAGGAGCTTCACAGATCAGGATTTAGAGTGACCTGGGGCTCACTTGTGTCTTCTCCCTGTGCATGACAGGAGTCACAGCATCCAAGTTGCAAACTCATCGGTACAGCTGTCAGAGGTCAAGCAAGATGCTGGTGTTGCTGTGTGGCTGTCCTCTCACACTTATAAAATCTATGGACAAGTTGTACCCAGGCAGGCTGGCATCTTATACAGATAAGGTCCTCGACATTTAGCCAGGCACAGCAAACCTGCCAGGTGCTGCCCAGAACTCAGAATCAATAGTTCTGAGGGGGATGCCAACTGTCCTCGATCCAGTGCAGCAGATCTACTAAGTTCATTAACTATTTCACTGACTTCAAGCTCTGAAAATGAGTAAACACATTTGCTCAAGCAATATAAGCATCTCAAATGGGCTGATCTTGCCTTCTGTGTGGAGTAAGATTATGTTTACTGGTAAAAATGATCCATCAACATAATTTCTCACTGTTTATGCCAATGTATTTGTCACTCTGCATTGTCTACTGTCTTCCTTGGAACAACTGGCAAAAAAAGTGATTCCTAACTTTCATAGTTTTAAAAGAGTATGACTCGGTCCCCGCTCTTCCCTCCAGAATAAAGCATTCAGATATCCAGGTTGTTTTCATTCTTTTGAGCCAGGTTAGGAAACATCTCTCTTAAATAATTCAATGCTCCCTCTTCTGTAGAACCATCCCTATACCAAATGCTCTGTGCAGCACATTTGGAAGAGTGGGGATCTTTTCTTCTGCATGAGAAACAGTTGTTCCAGAACACAAAATTTTTGTTTTACAAGCTCATGAAAGTTCAGTGCTACAAGTTTTAAAAGCAGCTGTGCTCAGTGGTTACACAGCAGAGCAGATAAGGCTGAGCTCTATCTCTTGTGACCATGGTGAGAATCCAGCCTTCAATTGAACAATTTTATGTGGGTGACCGAATCAAAAGCTGTATTATCAGCTGATATCCTGGGAATGTTCATCTGAGGACAGCAGTTTAGTCATCTGAAGAAAATCAGTGATAGCACTGTTCTCCAAGAGCTGTGTTTGCTTAACTGAGGACTGGGGGAAGATGGCTCTGAGCAGTCCTGGCAGGAACCACAGCAGAAATGACCTGCCCAAGGCCACCAGAGAAGAAGGGCTCTGGGTCTGAGATCCACACCAGGAGTCCTGCTCTGCTGAGCCAGGATGCCAGTCCCTAGGGATAATGAAAAACAGTCAGGCAGACTGTTTTAAGAGAGGTTTGTCAGCTGATGTATTTCAGCCTGGAAACAAGCAGATTCCCCCTCATCACTTCTCCCATTTCCTGCAGACACAACTCTTTGTGATGAAGCTGATACATGTACTATTTGTGTTTTCACATTCCATTTAAAGAGACTACAAGAACTTGAACTTTGGATGAAAGGTCACCAGTCTGGGGGAAAAATAATACAAGGAAAAGAAGTTTCAGAAAGGCTCTTTTAAGCAGCATTAGTTCCTGGTTGCATAGCACACTCATCAGCTTAATCCCCTGAAGTGTCACAAGAACAGAGCTTTTCCAGCAAGCAGAAGAACAGCATGTACAAGCAATTTCACATTATGTTCCTTCCTGATGGCTCCACAGTCTCAGCCTCTGAGGTCTGCTGCTGATATACATCGAGCTTCTCACCTGATGTATTACATCTACCACTGAACTCCTGTCCAAAGGAGATTTCTTGTGGAAGAAGGACTATATCTTTAGGAAATAAAAGGGAGGATTATAATTTAAAATATACTTTCTAGAGTTCAGTCAGTAGAATATTGGGGAGAGAACACAGGGCAAATTTTCAGCCCCTGATCTTTGACATGAATGTGTTTATAATGCATATACAACCTCATCAATTGAGGAGAGACCCCTTGCTAAAGAAGAGTAGGAAGAATGTTTATCCACCAAAAATATGTCCTGCTAGTTATAGTCACACCATGCTATTTAAAGGGAGGATGCAAGTATACTGAATTATACCCACCTGGTATGATCTGGGTGAAGAAAACAGACCTGTGGTTCACAAAGTAAATCAAACCTGAATTTCTGTTAGTGTAGAAGCAAATATCTCAACCTTTACTGTGTTCCCTACAGTCTGTTGAAGGGCTATTACCCATTCAGTTATCTATGGGTTCCTCCTGCTTGGTTGTATTGCCACTCACAGCTCAATAATTCTCCACATAGCCATTTGCCCTTAGTTGTTTCCAGCTATAATTAGACTACAGATTTAGCAATGCTTTCCCCCCTATTTACTTGTAAGTTATGGATGAGGACTTGGTGTCTCTCTTAATCAATACCTCTATCTACAGCTGCTTCCAAGGGAAAAGAAGTGCCAGCTCAGGACAACACTGATGTCTCCAGTGATGTGCAAACAGGGAGAGGTGTAAACAGAGAGTTCTTGTAGCAGTGCAGCAAGAACCTGGAGTAAACAGCCTTGCTTTAAGTGGCCACTAGCACAGTAAGGCAACCTTTTAGCCTGTGCAAGAATTTTTGAGGCAGCAGGAAGATGTGCCCTGTTGTTCATGCTGAGCATCAGCATGCCTGGACCAACATGCCACATTTCTACTGGAAAAGGCCATCAACTTTTGGTTTAAATAGTGTTAAATGCTGTGGGTCAGAGTAGCAAAATAAAATCTGCTTTCCCTGGGCAGTCAAATGTTTTCAACAAGCTTTGGAGTAGTATGTATGTAATATATTTAAAGAGATGTAGAGTTTTAGTGTGGAATTATGTATTGCTCATTATTCTGTCTTCCTTGTGGGAGCATTTACCCTTTTTACTTAAATATAGTGCTTTATTAAATGAATTAGCATATTTTTGTGTGTGGAAAATTAGATTAAGGAACATGCGAAAATGAAATGTTGCCATACTGTTAACAAAGATTCAAGAGGCTGTTCTAAGAGATACTCCTTGATGTTTGTTCAGGTCCTCAATGGCTCTGCTCAGACCCCAGGACAAAGCTTGTGAACAAGAAGGATTTGAGTTTGCAGGACTGGAACCAAACTTTGGTTTATTATTGATGGCAATTCATTCCCACAACTCCATTTTATTTGGGGAGTGGCAGGTGGCTGGACCCTGTTTTGTCTCAGAATGCTGAGGAGCTGGGGAAGAACTGGGTTTGCATTTCATCCCATTTTTCAAACATCATTTGCAACCCATTTTGCTGGGTTCCTGCAGCAAAACTGCATGGATAAAAGGGGTAAAAAAGCATCAGTCCCTGCCTTACTTTTCTCTCCCCTGAGATGGAATAGATTCAGAAGTTAAGCTTTTCTACTGCTACACTTTCATTTAAAAAGAGCATACCTTTGTCCCATCCACCCTGGGAGCTGCCACTTGGTGTGTCATGTCTGGTACCTATCTTTACACAAGACATCTCTGCATTCAGCCAAATTGTTCTCCTGCTCCTCTTCCAGAATCCAGAGGCAAAGGCCATGAGGAGCAAGGGGTGCTGATCTCTGTTACTGGTGTCAGGAGGGAGCAAATCTGTTCTGCTCAGCCATGTTGTGCAATGTTTTGTTGCCAGGCTCAAACTCCATGAACCTTTCAGGGATTAAAATTGATGAGATTCTCTGCCGCCACCAGGCTCTTCAGAATACATGATTTTCCTGAACTGCAGTCACTCAGAGTGGGAATTGCAGTCAGAAGGTCAGAAAGCTGTTAAGAAAAGAAAGTCTATATTGCTGTTTTCTATTTTTTGAGGTACAGAACTGACACTAAACGTTTAGTAGTTTGATACAGACTTCCTGTACCCCAACCCCAGCAGATATACAGACCATAGAATTAATCCAACAAATTTTTCTTATTGATATGTAAGAGAAAAGACTCTTCTAGTCTTTTTATTTTATTTTATTTTATTTTTATTGTCGGGAACTATACATTTAAGCTTACATTAAGATCCACTGTGTGATCCACAGGCTTAAGCTGCACTGTTCTGATCAGTCAAGATGGAAATGCAGGATGCAACTCTTGTCTCAATAAACTTGTCTGATTAATTTCCATTACTGGCATTAATATATCAGCTGCACTAGCTCTGTTTGAGAGGCATTTGCATCACAAAGGAATTATTTTAGCTTGGCCTGTAAAATTTGGAGTGCTGGTGGCTCACAGACACTTCCTGTCCAAGTTGTTGTCCTGGACTGAAACTTCACAGAGGAATGAGTTCTTGTCTCATCATACCACTGTTATCTGCATTAGTATTTTTATTTTCCTTTCTTTTTGTTTATGTAGTCTGGACTTGTTTCAAACCTGTGGTGAATACGATACTGATCTTTATCCTGCTGAGTTTACATCCAAGAAGATAAGTGAATTCTCCTGATGTAATTCAGGAAGGGGAGGGAAACCAGGGTTTGCCTGCAGAGCCATCTTAAACACTGCTTGTGATGAGATTTTACTTGTTTCCAAAAGAGTTCTAAAAACCCTAACATGAGGCAACAGAGAATTATGCAGAAAAATCAACAACATACAAGAACTTTAAGAAGTGAATTTATCAGCAACTGCTGCTCTTTACCTGGAAGCCCCAAACATTCAAATCTTTCCTTGCTTTTGCTATATATAATATGTATGTTTTGTCCTTTTGTGATCTAGGGCCTCAGGGGTATTTTGTACAAGTGATTCGTGCTTTGTGTAAGTGAAGGAATTGGTGTTTCTTTTTAGTTTACTGTGTTCCCCATGTGCTGAGATGGGGAGAAAGGAAGGAAAAGACATGGAAAGAAGATGCTAAGGTATTAACAGCTCTGGGCAAAGTGTGAGAAAGAAAAAGAGAGGCAGCTCAGATGGGAAGGAAATTTAGAGTTGAAAAAGAGGTGGGGAAAAGGAAAAAGACAGCCTGGTCTGTATTATCTGAGTGAGTGTTTCTCTCTCCTGACTTTTTATATGCTTTGAAAATCGAATTGGAGCATTTTTTCCAGTCTGAACTCAGTCTGGTTGCCCTCCCTTTGGTGCTTTCGATCTCATTTCTTTCTAGATGTGAGGTTACCCAAAGTAGACTGTGGATTTCCAAAAAGGCATTTTCAACATTTTCTCTCTTCATGCATAAAACATCCATTGCATATTTAATTTCCACTGCAATAAGGGTCACATGAGCAAGAGCTCATATAATGCCTTGCTTCCCCTTCTCCTAATTTATTTCAGAGAGCCAGATACAGCTGCATTCTTTCACCTCACACTCTTTCTGGCCTCCAGGCCTATTGAGGCAGCAACTGTTTTCTTTGTCAGCACTCACCAGACCCTGACTCTAGGCAATTTTTGTAAATATTTTTTCAATACAACTGCACTAATTTTATATGCTTCGCAGCCCATTTGCAAGTAATTTAGCCACATACTTATTTTTTCTAACCAGGGATTATCATGTTCTCCCCTTGGTTAAACGATGCCCAGAATGTTGCACAACATGGCTGAGCAGAACATTTTGATAAGTTTGTTTCTACTAGTTAGTAATTTCTGAGAAATTTTTGTTTCTACTAGTTAGTAATTTCTGTCCTTCTGAGAGCAAGTCTCTCATTTAAGAGCATCAGCAGAGGGAGACAGAATATGAAGGAGAAAACATTTTTCTCATAACATGGGGAAGTAAACTCTTTGGAAAGAGTGAGATATCCTTCTCTGTTCAGCTACTGAATAGAGTTGTGCTGAGATGCCCAAGTGTCAGCTGAGCTGAGGTGAGTGGGAGCAAACATTTCACACAGGTAGAGCATGAAAATAACCATTACACATTAACCAGGTCAATAGGAACTGATGACCAATCTCCCAGAGAAGAATTTCTTTGGGCAGAAGAACCTTAGCCAAGGTGGAGAGAGGGTTTGTTTGACCTTTGCAGAAATGTATTTCCTAATTCTGCTTGCAATTTCTCAGCTATCCCTGCTTTAAATAAACTTGCTTTTAGTGTTCCAATACAAGTCACACTAAACAGAAGTACTCTTTGCTTCATTGTTATGAGTGTTTTATAAATGTTACAATGTTATTTTTATTCATTAATGGGGGTGAAATGCCAGCATTTTCCACCAGTATTCAGACTTTCACTTTGACAACAGCATAACATTTATTCCCTCCCCTCTCCCTGTATAAAACACAAAACCTGCCTTTTTTTATTGTTCACAGGAGAAAACCCAGGGAAGTGGTGGTGTTTGTGGGGCTGTTTTGTTTTGTTTTTTTTACTGCTAAATAGCTTTCTGTTTGTACAAGTTCATTTATTGTGTGTTAACAGAAACGGTTTTCTTTCTCTGATATCTAAATACCACATAACTCAGCACTTGAAGATCAGCATTGCACGGCCCTCATTGTCAGAAAAGTTATTAAAATGAGAGGTGCAGTACAATGGTCATGGGGCATAACAACCCAGCATTACAGCAAGCATTCTGATTAACTTCAGACATTTGGTCCAGTTTAATACTTGCATACCTCAAGGCCCTGAGATTCCAGTGAAATCTTTGATACATGTTTTCTTCCCTTCTGCTTTATAGCCTGTAGTGAGAAGCTGCTTTGTATTATTTGCATTTTCATCTAGACTGGAAGAGTGCCTGTTGGATAGCACAGAAACTGCAGTGATTAAAAAGACCCAGCAACTGAACCAAAATCTAAGCTCTGACAGGCACAAGTCTCCCTTCAAAGACTGCCAACAACCCAGAACTAAAGTATTGTCTGAAAAACTTTGTGCTCAGAGCATTTGAGACCCCAATCTCATCATACATCTTGTGGAAAGAACCAAGCACTAAAGAAAGAAAAAGACTTTCAAATTTGAAGCCCATACAAATAAAGCAACAAAGGGATTTTCTGTAAATAAAATTTTTGTTATGAAATCACAGGAATATCTCACAGTCTAGACAGCCCCAAACAGAAATTCCCTGAGCTTCCCAGCCACTTTCTGGGTGCTCTGAAATGTGCCTTTGTGCTTAGCTCAACCTACCCAAGAAAACAAGCTGATTCCATTTTTCTCCTATTTATAGGCTTATTCATTATATTAACACCCTTCACTGTGTAATGTATTTTTTTTTCCTCCTCTGGCTACTGTAGTAAAAAGAATAGCTGCTTTGTCTTGTGAGCCTGGTCACAATGTTCTTACTAAGCTGTGCCATGCACAGTACCTCAGGAACAATGTAAATGACCTGGGGTGGCTTTCTGTGCTTGTGGTGTTATTGCTATTCCCCAGATTTTGGCACAGAAGTTTGGGCAAGTTGCAAAAAGAGCTCCCTAGTGGTTGTTCCTGCACAAGGAGCTCACTGCAGCATTGGGAGTAAGTGATGCTGCTGGGGCTGTGTAAGGAGATGTGTTGGGAGGGGACCCCTGGGTTCTGGTTATACCTGAGTGCTGTGAGAAGAGAGTCTGAGAACACCTACATGTGAGTGTGGTGTAGGAACATGAACTTAGAGTGGACTTAATCATCTGATCATTAACACTCCTTCACAGGCAAAGCAAACCTCACCCTGCTGCTGGGGAGAATTATTGAGTGTCTTGGCAACCCCTTGCTCTCACTGGTCTCATTTTCACTGTGGCTCCTGCCTCAGCATCACCTTTGCTATGCTAATAGCAGCAGGGACCCGTGACACACATGATTAGAGGGAGCATTTTGGTGTGTGCAGCTCTGCCAGCCACTGCCTCAGCCTGAGCTTGAAGCATCTCACACCAAGCTGGGGCTGCTGCTAACTGAATATTTAAAAGTTTAGCTGCAAGCCACCATAAGGTTTATAATTGCTTATTGCATTAAGTCAGATGCTACCACAGAGCACGCTGTGTGTTACTCTGATTTTATTAAAATAGAAAAGATGAAATGACAAATTAAAGAAAAACGAAGGGGATTATCATGACTCCAGGTTAAACATAAACAGCAGGATTCAGAGAGCTCCTGGAGAACAGAAATCCTCTTTCAATAAAATCCTTCCATTTATAAAACATTTTAAAAATAAAAGGGGAAAATATATGTCATATCGGGAAAATTGCCTTTAAATTGTATGTTTCTCTAGAAGGCATTAGTAGTTCCCCAAGAAACAGAGCCATTATTTTCATGCTAATGGTAACTGAAATAAAAATGTATTGACATTTTTACATGGAGGGAAAATGTAAAATTTGGCTCTGCCATACAATCTGGGTTGGTTTGGAATAACCAAATATTCTTTATTGAAAGCTTTCCATTGGCTAATGGCAACTCTTGAAAGGAAATATTTGACTTTCTTTGTTACTTGATGATGATTATTGCCAAATGCAAAAGCACTTTGAAAGGTGAAAGATTTGGTTTATTTCATTTTCCTCTTTTGATTTTGTTGCTTTATTCTCCCTCTAGGAACTTAAATAATGACAAAAAACACTGGAAAAACCCCTCAGGAAACACAGATGAAATATGAGAGATGTGTTTTTATAAATGAGAGTGCAAATGTCACACTGGTGAATCTAGAAAGACGTCCTTAGCTCCCCTGAGCTGGAGGAGAAGGCTCAGGGAATTTGATTTCTGAGTACTGCCCAGAAAAAGAGCTACAATGGAAACCTCCCTTTTCCTTAAGAACACAAGCCAAATCCCCACCCCCACTGAAAAAATTTCTCAAAACCTGGTTAGAAGGCCCTAACTTTGACCCCTATTTTAGTTTTAATGCTCTTAGGAAAAGAATAAATAAAATGTATTTCAACTCAAAATCTCTGATATGGCCACGGCAGGGTACAATCTGCAAGAAAATGTTGGGTGAAATTGTTTGGTGGGAGCCAGCACACCGGAATGAGAGAGCAGGAGAGATGGAGAGAAAGGGAATAAAATTATTCCTAAAGATGCATAACAGTCTGGGGAAATGCTCAATGCTTAAATTTGTTCCTACTGAAGCACTTTCACCAAAGGCAGCCAAACTAGAAGGCTGATGTGATCTTCCCTTTTATTATAATAATGTCATGTTGCATGCAAGTTTATTTGGGGTCTGAGTCCATATCTAAGATGCTTAAGATGCTTTATCACAGGAATGTCCTTTTAATTTTTTTTTTTTTTTTATGTAAAGGAAGATCACAGTGCTCACTGGGATACATTTTGAAGTCTGTTCCAGTAACTTGTGTGCTCCCTGCTGTATCAGCTCTGGCTGTGGGCTGTTAGGCAGCTGCCTGGTGCAAAAGACTTCAGCAAATGAGCCAGGCTCATATGCTGGAAAAGAGTCTAAAATAAGAGCACTGTTCAAATTTGTTTGTGTTTGGAGGAAAAAAAGGGTGTATTTTGTTTAGTCCTATGCTCAAAACCTTGGGGAGCTTGGCCACGAGTGTCCTTGGCAAAGTGATGTTGGAAGACTGAGGTATATGTGTGAGAGCTGTATTCACTGGTGTTTTTAACCACTACATTGCCCAAAAATTCACTTTGGTATCTTTCACTATAAGTTAATGAAGCATTTCTATGAGCTCTCTAAGATTTGTCATAGGATCATTGCCAGGAGTGGTTACAGCTGCAAATTTAATAGTCTGCTCCTGTATCCTAATGCAAATGCTGAAAGCCTGCGGAGAAGGTGAGCTCATAATTTATCTGCAGAAAAGTTCACTTGCAGTCAATGTGCTTATAAATCTTCACCTCCTGAGCAGCTTTACAAGTGTTTCTGAAATATTCAAAACATTTTTTTTTTCCAGTATGCTTTTCTGCTGTGTTATTTAGATACCAGATTCATACCAGTGGACCTGTCTCAGGTGACTATTTGTATTTTGCTTTCTATGTCTGGTATAAAACATCCACAGAGATCATTAAAAGAAAATGCTAGATAATTTTCTTAAGATGGATATGCTAGGGTCTGGTAATAATTTCTCTGGATGTGATCTGAGTATTTGGAATCTCGGATTGACTTGGATAGGTAAACAGCATTTTGAACACTTTTCTGAACCATCTGAATTTTTAAGGCTCATTTTTTGACTGGAATGAGGTTATTAAAATCACTCTTGAAACATCAGACCAACCACAGGATTGGAGAAACACAGGAGCACACAACAACATCCCACAGGAATGCCACCCAATCCTAGCAAGCAGCTTGGCTCTCTCCCCATTTCTGTCAGAAAAGCTCTAAGTAGCAGTGTTTGTCCAGAAAGGGATGAAAAATGTGCAGAGAAAGGAAGGCTCTTTTCTGAAACATGCTGTAACTGGGAAGGACTCTTGGGCAACTCTTTGGAGAGGAAGGGGTTATGTTGAATAACTCAGAGTCAACAGCTCTGCTGCTCGCTTTGCAGTTCCCACACCTTGCTCTGAAGATGTAAATTCTTTGTGTCTGTCATCAGCAGCTTTTGTTTAAACCCAGATGAAATATTGTAAAGTTATCAAAACAAGTTTTGTATTTTATCTTGATAAAAGACATTCTCCCATCCTCAAAAGTTCAGAAATAACCTCCCTTTTCCTGCTCAAAGCCATATGTTGCTGACAGCCCTCTTATTATGTGATTCTCTTTCTATACTCTTCTTTTTTGGAAATAAAAAGCTATTTCCTTGACTGAAGTAAAAAATAGGTTATTTTGCCCATTAACAAAGAGAATACTTTGTCTGTAAAACCAAAATAAACAGAAACTGATGTCAGATCTACACTTAGCATGCATTTCTACTCTCGACACCTTTAAGATGGCTTTGCATTGAATTCTGATGAAGTTGACAGTGGAATAATTTCAACATTTGTAATTTTTCCAGGGCTTTTCAATGTGTTAGCAGTAATACTTCTTAGACTGTACTTCCTGGGAGTAATGATTTCTTATAAATGAGCTCATTGAAGTATCTGTCCTGTCCTTTTAGCAAAGAGAAGATAAAATCCTGATGTCTGGATATGAATCAAAGCCCTTATGTAGACAGTGTGGGCTGCATATACATTTATGGAGAGGTTTACTTCCCTCTGTCTTTCTAGCACCTGGAGATGTGAGCTGTGCATGTCTGTTCAGAACAGCAGTAAATCTCTTCTGTCCTTTTTTCTCTATTTCCTTGCACTTCTGTGGACTTAAAAGATAAAATATCCAGAACAATGGAGAAGTCTTTTGCCAGTATTTCTTATTTGGGTGGAATCACCCAAATTGATGTTGCAGTAAAACCTGGACTCCTTAATTTTCCAGATTGCCGGGACTTTGCCTTGTCAGAATTCCAGTTTAATTTTTATTACATTACAGCCAAACAAATGAGGAGAGGCTGCTCAGTAGGGCAGCCAGAGAGCTAAAAGTATGGGTTTTTTTTTATCTCATGGGAAATGTAATTTGCCTTTATTATATTGCATTTGAAAAGAAGCAATTTGTCTTACTGATACAAAATATTTTGACTGCCTCAGAATTAAATGCTTCAATAGCGTTTTGGTTTTTTGTCTTCACCAAAAGTTTCAACAAAATGAACTTGTTCCTGACAGCCCCTCATGCTGAGTAGGCATTTTGTCCAGGGAAACTCTTCTGTCAGGGTGATTTTCTTAGTCAGATTTCTTCCTGGTTGCTCCCAAAACACCTGTACCCAGTCTAGGTCAGAGACTGCTTCCTCTCCATTATTAAAATGCCTTTGGATACAGGATAACTCCTGACCTGCAGCTCCAGGCTAGGAGGAAGAAATGACAGTGAAATAAAAAGAAATTATTTTGTCAATACTTCATCTGGAATTTTGGACTATGAGTAATCTCACTGGAAAATCAGTGACCTGTGGGTCAATATCCATGATTTTGGAGGTGCTCCCACCGAATCATTAACTACCTTGACTGCAATGTCTTTATCACTGTGAGTATATCCCTTTCCTCTAATGTTTTTTGCCCATGGTTATAATACACTCTTGTTATGTGCCAGAGATAATGATGTGTCATTATAACACATCACAGTATCAGCTGTATTTTTGTGGAACAGTTCAAACCAGTTCTACCTTCTCCCTCTAAATGTTTTGGAACTACTCTTACATTCCCATAGCTTAGGGATAGTATTCAAATGATGGCTATTTAAATGAAAAGTATTTTTCTGTCATATAAACATGCTCCAGAAGGGGCTGTGTTCAGTGGAGCAGCAATAAACTTGAGAATAAGACCTGGAAACTAAAATAATAGAGAAACTGAAATTGCAAATATGAAAATCCATGCAACTTTAAAATTCTGAAGGTCACCAATAAGTGGAAGATACTGTCCTAGTTTTGTAGTCAGACATGAGTGAAGTGAGAAAATATGGTGAACGTTAAAGAAAGTTAAAGAAATCCTCAAACTAAACAAAATCTCAGCCTTTTCTTCCTGTTCAGTTTCATGTGTGCTATCACAGGTAAATAAAAATTCCCATTCTCTATATCAATAACATTTTTTCCACCTTTGCAAGATTCCTTTAACATGAAACAAGAAAAATCTTTAACTTTCTCTAATAGAAAAAAAATGTGCAAGAAGTACAGAAATTGCTCATAATGTCTTGTTCATTGTGAATTAAGTCCATGAATGAATAAAACAGAAGGGAATTTGCTCAAGAATATCCATTAGTGTCTATTTTGCTGAGATGATTTATGACAGAAGTATGATGCTTTTCTTTCTTTATGTCCTTCCAGAATATTTGTTTTACAAAACTGTTGCATAAAAGATCTACTTTCTACCTGCTTTGAGTGAGAAATAACACCATTGTGAAAAGAGGAGGGGAAAACTGCCTAAACCTCTCCAGGCAGAAAATAATTTTAAATTTAATTTTACTAGTCACTATGGTTTTATTAACACAGATAAAATAAAAGAAAAAAAAATAAAAAGCAAGGGAAAGAAGGAGAGACAGAGAGAGAAAAGAAATTAAAAATCATACTTTTGTGAAGACTGTTTGGTGACTTGCATAAAACAAAATTAATCTTGTTTGAATACAACAAGTACATAATAGAAAATAAGGGCAAGATTGATCCTGAAGTTATCTTTGTTGCCAAGTTGCTTATACACAAAGGAGGGGAAAAATATTCAGATAATCTCTGATAAATTATTGATCTTTCCTTATTTCCTTTTCTTTCTTTTTTACAATATTGTTAATGTTTGTGGCAAAAAAGAAAAAGATCGAAGCAAGTAGATGTTCAGCAGCACATGGTAGATACAAAAAAATCTTCTACCACTGAAATAAACATGTTTTTATTTTTCCTATTAGTAGTATATAATAGTATTCTATCGTATATGTTGTAAAAAGTTAGATTTATTCCTGATCTCCAGCTGAAGGTTTCTTCACAAAATGTGTCAAAATCTATCCTTAGCACAATCAAAAAGTCATCAGTTTGTTTTCAAGCTGATTGGAAAAAGCTCTGTATAATCAAGAGGAATTATGGCCTGGAACACAAAAATAATCGTTCTGGCACCAAGTGAAGATACAGCTCTGGAGTCAGATGTGCAGCCTGCAGATCCCTTGTGTCCCTCAAAAGAGCAGCTATATAATTATTCACTTCAATGCAAGCACTAATGGTATTTTTCATGCTTGCTGCAGCTGAATCCTGTGTCGGCTGCAAGGTCCAGTTTCCTATTTGGCATGGGGAGTTGTTCCATTAAGCTGCTCTGCTGCCCAGGAGCTTTGTTGACAGCCACTTCTCTCATACTGACTCTGGTGAAGAGTTAATCTTCCTCCTTCCCTCCTGTTCAATATTTTCCCTGCTTGATGGACAGATTGGCTCTCGAGGTTTGTAATGATCAGTGGCACTCTTCAGCTGCAGGTGACTGGTGTTGAACCTGCCTTGGGCTGGAATAACTCGAGAGACTCCACACAGTCTTTACCCTCTGATAGCTCCTGGGTGGTGTCTCAGGTATGACTCCTGTGCTTAATCACCACATCTTGAAACCTGACCTTCCAGCTGATCATAATCTCTATGGATATGCTCAGCCAGAGGCTGGGAACTGGATGTGGAGACTGAATCACCCTTTGCCTCAGGAGGAGGTGACTCCAAAGCCTGCAGAACTCCAGTGATACCTGGAGTGCCATGGTGGAACTTGGCAGCCTGCCTGGTCTTTGCCTGGTGTACTGGGAACAGCTATGGTCAGTGTGGTATGTTCAGTCATTTTCATCAGAACAAACTGCAAAGCAATGTTAACTTTTTCTTCCTTGCAGTTTACTTCATTCAGAAAGTGCAATTATTCACTGGTTTTGGCTTGGTACTGTACCGTTTTCTGTAAGGTATCTCACACAGAGCAGTGTTCTGGATTGTGACCAAAAGAGTGTTGATAACAAAGGGATGTTTTTGTCATTGCTGAGCAGGGTTTGCACAGGCATCCCAGCCTTTTCTGCTTCTCACATCCCCCACCAGCAAGGAGGCTGGGGCTGCACACATAGCTGGGACAGCAGACTCCAATTCACCAAAGGAATGTCCCACACCATGTGACATCATGGTCAGAATACAAACAGAGGGGGGAAAAGGAGAAAGGTGGGGGAAAGTTTAAAATTATGGCATTTGTCTTCCCAAGTAACCACTATGTGCCATGGAGCCCTGCTGTCCTGGGGGTGGCTGAACACTGGCCTGCTGGTGGGAAGTAGGGATTAAATTCCTTGTTTTGCTTTGCTTTGCCTATTAAACCATGAGTTTTCTCACTTTTGCCCTTCAGATTCTGTCCCAAATCCATTCTGGTGATGTTGTATTTAACACTCTTGGTGGATTGCCTTTGAAATATCATGTACCAGAAATGACACACACTCATAAAGCGTGAACCATAGTAGGTCATCTATGCCTCTTCAGGTTTTTTTGGAATGTAAGAATGGAGGAAACTTGGATAGCTCCAGAAGGCAATGATTGGAATTTACAGGAAGAAGCCTATTACTACAGACCATCAGAATCCCAGATATCCCTTTTCCAAACTGGTGTACACAATTTTTTGTGCTTTTGGAACCGATTCTGACTCAAGGAGAAATCAGTCTTTCAGATATATATGACTTTTGAGTGTTCTTTTGTTTAACTGTCATAAAGACACTGTGTAGCTGTTTGAAATGATGTTAGAAATCATTTTGCCTAAGTGACAATGACATCACTTTCTGTCTCTTTTATCTTGCAGTTCTCTAAAAGGTCACAGTGTAATTTATGAAAATCATGATTTTGTCCTTTTTTCTGATTGATTTTTCTACTCTAGATTTTTTTTCTGTATTGAATTATGCTACTTCTTTTATCTTTTGATTAATTTTCCTCCTTTTCACACCAAGTCTATTGTGGGGATTTAATTACAGCAGACTTGTAATTGCTGATTTGTTTTTAACTGGAAGTGTGTAATTGCTATATTATCAAGTAATTCACTCACACTATGTAAAACTCAACATATCAGACGCTAATCTGGCTTTATTGGAGATACTATTTTCCTTGTTTTGAAAGTGATTATTCACTACTTTTTGAATGGTTTCCTTTTAATTCTTTCTTGATACAAGGTGTTGTTTTATTTATTTCTTTCTTTAGACTCATGGTATAAAGCTCTTTCTCTTTCCATGACCATACCATTTGGGAATCATCTTTCTGCTTTTCCTTTCCTTGCATCAAATGAAGCTGAGTTGTTGCCCACCAGATTGTGCTGATAGATATTGTTAACATTTCAGGGGATGCCAAAAATTCTTTGAGTTAAGGCCTTCACTAAGATTTCCAAAGTAACAATGTTTGTTCAGCTTATTTTTTTATAAAAATCAAAGAGCCTTAAAACCAATGTCATGTATTTAACTTATTGAAATCAGTTTTATGCAGTGTTTCTAGTTTATCATGTGAAAACTTCATCCTTACAACCACCACATACTTTAAAGTCTTCAGGAACACTTTTTAGCTCTCCTGTGATGCTCTAACTATTCTTCCAGTCTTCCTAAAGGTCTACCACTCTTATTAACACTAGTCAATATTTTCTGTGCCTGTGGACGCAGAAATAGAATTATGGCTAATCTCCAATCCAGAGTTATATATTTTGTGCATTCTTTCAGCAATTGCAATATAGGTTGTACACCCCTGTCATTTAAGAGAAGACACATTGGAGCAGAAGTGATGCATGAGCAAAATCTACTTAAAAAGACAACACAGAAGCAAATGCCATCTGCTGAGGTTATGGTTCAATGAAAAACCCTTTCAAATCAATCTCTGCTTCACTTTTGCCAGTTTCTAATCTCAACACTTCTGCTGGATTGCAACTTTAACATGTTAAAAGAACATACCTTGATGCTATAAACTATGTCTAAATATGCTTTAAGCAGTTACACTTTTCCAGGTACCTGAGCCAAATGAGAGTTAATATAAATTCTGTATTCCATTCTAAATAGATTTGAACCTTCATTAGTTTCAAATGTAGGATTGGGGTAAAACCTTTCACAATCACTAAGTGAAAAGCAGTTGTCAAGATTTGCTGTCCTGTGGAGATGAACACAGCAGGCAGAGCAGAGAGAGAGGAATGTGGGAATAAAGGGAGTGTGGGTGACCCTGGGCAGTGGCTTCTGGAAGGAGCAGACCTGGGGAGGGCTCAGTGCTGGTCGGTGCTGGCAGGGTGAACTCTTACAGCTTCAGGTGATAAACCAAATGCTGGGTGGCACAGGGAAGCAGGTGAGGCACTGAGAGAGGGGAGGGTTGGATGCAGGTGCCTGCTGAGCCTCAGCTCTTCTTCCTTGACAAATTGTTTACTCTCTCTGGGTGGGATTCCTCTCATCTAACTTTAGTGATCAAAAGTAACTGCTTAGCTACCCATGGATTTTCTGTTATGCATGTGTTGAAGGGAAATGTGCACCAAAAGAGGACAAGGGTAGGTAGGAGAAAGCTGTTCTGTCAGGTTACACTGCTGGAGATAGAAGCAATAGCTGAATTGAAGATCTCTGGCACCAGTGGGGGTGCTTTTCATTCATTTTCATATATTTTCTGGGCTAAGACTGAAGTTCTTCAGCCATAGGCACTTTCCTGTGCTTAGGAAATAGATATTTATCTATAGGGCAAATCTGTCCAGGCAGTTCTTTCTTTTAGTCACCTAAAAGAGATTCTTAAGGACAATTCCTGGAATGGCTTGTCTGTCCTCTGCATTGCCTTGGAGGCTCGAAGAGAAGAGCTGTGCCTGGGGGTTTCTGTTTCTCAGGAAGACACTGCTTTGGCAGTCAGCAAAGAATTTTCCCAGCCATCCTTTTGGGAGATTAGTCTGCTTTCATTCCTGCCCAGCCTAGCAGGAGAGATAGAGGGAACCACTGCCCAAGAACAGTTAGATGTGGGTCAAGCCAGACCTGAGAGCTGGCCTGAAGCATCTCCTGAGACAAAGAGGTCCCTGGCTTGGTGACAGGTAGGGAAGAAAGCTGCCAAGTTCAGCCACACTTGGGACTGTGATAATTAGTGCTGTGAAGCATTTGTCAAAGCCTATAGAAACCAATATTGATGTCAAAAATTAATCACACTGAAAGCCAGTGGCCAGTATTGCTCTGTGTTACTGAAGATGTAGATGTGTGTTCATATATGCCTCTGTGGTTATTTTATATATATATTTATAAACACACATCTGGAAAGTGATCTTTCACTCATGTAGTTTTGGCCTTGAGAATTAGGAGAAATTTTCCAAGTAAGAGTATGAATTGCAAAGCCCTTTTTTTATCTATTAAATAATTTGTTGTATTTCTAAAGGTATGTGAAATGTTCTGTTCAATGTATAATTTCAGGGGGAAAAGCCCCACACAACTACTGCATTTATGAAGGCTGAAAAAGTGCTTGGAAACCTTTTATCCAGGAGGGGATCTGCATGTTGGGGGAAGTGTGGAAACAGAGAGAGCAAAATAAAACAGATGGAATTGCAATCTATAGAAAAATATTTTGGCAAAGACCTTTGAAAGGTTTTACCTTCACTTTGGTGCAGGATTAGAAAAGCTCTTAAACATTAAAAAAATACTTTAAAATGGACTAGTTATTCTGTAAGGATGATAAAGACTTTTGGTGGATTTTCAGGTAAAATGTTTTATTGCCAAATGATCTGATAATCTACTTGCTAGTCAGCAGTTCAGGTTGGTGGCAGATTAAATTTACATGACAGGAGATGGTGCTGGAAGATATGCATGCTTTGCATTAAGTGGAAAGATTATTGCCATGCTCAGCAATAATGTAGAAGCAGTTTGAGTTTAGCTTGATTAGTCTGGTCTCAGAGTTGGTCCTCACTTTCACAGCTACCTCAAGTTTCAGTTCTAAATGGTGTTTTGAGATCCTGACATGCCTTCAAACCTGAAACAAGCACATTATGAATTACTCTGTGGTTTGTGGCTTGGTTTTTGTGGTGGTGTGGGTGTGGGGTTTTTTTTGTTTGATTGGGTTGTTTTTGGTGGGTATTTTCTTGTTTTTGTTTTTGCTTTTGTTTTTTTAACCAATATAAATCAGAGTATGGGAAGTGCTGCAGTATCAGGAGGTCTTTTTGTTCTGAATTCATGAGAACACAAGGAGGTTGCCCAATATGGAAGGGACTGATGATTAAAAGCCCATCAGTGTTTAGCAGGATCACATGGAATATGGGGTTAGCAGGGGCATATGGGATGGGGCCACTGGATGTGGGGTAGGAAATCTGGGAAACCTGGGACAATGTTGGCAGTGTGGTGAACCATTTGAAAAGCAAACAATATGCAAGTGCTAAACTGGCAACTTGCCTCACAGAATGGATGTGGCCTTATCTTTTTCGTCCCTGCAGCATTTCAGCAAAAGCTAAATTGGAAAAATTTACCTCCCGTGTTTATGACTTTCACCAAGGTTCCCTAAATATTAGTGTGGGAGGTAGAAAAGCTAATTTTTCACCAACACTTTGTAATGGTAGTTATTCCCTCCAGTACTTCTAAGGAAAGAAACAATTTTTCATCTCTGTGCTCTTCTCCAAATTATCATACCAGGGATGAGTATTAAAAAAAAACCTCTCTTATTCATGAAAAACAAATAAGACATTTTCTAGTTCAATATTAGAAAAAGAAAGTGTTGTAGTGAACTGAAATAACAAATGAGAAATTTATCAGAAGGGGAATAATGTTGGGCAAAAATATTGTATTTATGACCTATGCAAATGGATTTGTCTTACTAATAATGCAGCTGACATACTGAGCAGACCTTTTGGAAAAGGAATAATATTGGTTGCCACTGACAAATGCTTTGAACTTACTTGGAAGGGAAAAGGAGAAGTATTCCAATTGTACATTAAAAGTATGTGGCCCCCTTCTACCTTTGCTTGCAATTCCATCAAAAGTCTGGAAGTCAGGCAGAATGGAGCTGGTTCTCCACTTGGCTGGAGATCCTCTCTCGCATCAGATACAAACTAATATTATGGAAGACCCAGGTTAGTGAACTCCTAAATGTGACACATAAATGGGCCAACAGGCTGGACCTCTTCACAAGATTCTTTGGGATGGTTGGTGGTTTCAAAAGATGCTTGTTCTTTAACATAAATGACTCACAAGCATTTATCACAGATTCCATGTACCCCCAAACAGACTCTGGTTTGGTTTTGGATTTTTTTCTCCATGTTTTTGGGAACAGGCTGCTGTCTCTACATCTTAATTCTTTGGAAATGATGGCAGAAAAGCAGGTGATGGAGGATGACAATACCCACCTAAACTACTAAATGCATTTAAATAGAGTTTATTTTACCTTGTGAAATGGAAAAGTTGTTGTACTTAGAATGGTAATTGGTGCCCAAAACAGAGAGCCTCTGTGGAGAAAAGTGCAGCCCCTAGGAACTTTCAGGCTGAGTAGGAAGGTCAGCTCTTGGGCACCTCAGTTCAGAGAAGTGGTCTAGAAAGCCTGAGCTCCAATTCAGTGTGTGTGTGTGTGTGTGTGTGATGGCTTGGGTTTGTCAGAGGCCTGAAGGGAAATTGCCTTGTCCCTCATCCCCCTTTTCTCACCCCCTTTTCCCATTCCCACTGAGACACTGCCTAAACACAATACAGTTCTGCAGGTAAAGAATGCAGTGAGCTGCCTGTGTCACTTCCCCCATGCTCATATGCTGAAATTAGTAGTACTGACTCTGTTATAGCTCATTTTAGGAAAAACATCCCACAGTTACGGGCCTAATTTTGACTTGATACCAATCACAATAAAGGCAGCCAAGGTCAGGTCTTATTTTAGGCCAAGACTGGATATCCATCTACAATGTGTGGCAAAAGAAAATGTGATTGTCCTGAGGCAGAGGCTGATGTGTGGGGTAAGATCTGCTGTGGGGGAGAGGCCATTCCCTGCAGGTTTTGTGCTCTCTTTTATCCTGTGGTGTCAACAGGTACCTGCAAGCCCAAATCTGAGTTTCTCCTTTACACTTTTCAGGGGAGCTGTGCCCTTCTCATGGCAGCTACCGCTCATCCATAGGGTGTTAAATGGAATTTTTGTATGTTTCTGAGAAGTGTTGAGCCAGCTCTTGAGTGCATTAGGAGAGCTGGCCAAAATCCTATTGACATTACTGGGGATGCTTGATAACTTGTGCTGTGGTAAGTGCTTAAGCCCTGATGTTCTATAGATCTAGGCTTAAACTGATACCATTGCAAGACATTAATAACAGGGTTCTGTCTATTAAATCATTGATCAGCTCTTGGGCTGTCAAAGCCCACAGTATGGGAAAATTGCTATCTGACAAATGAAAAAAAGTAGAGAAAGTAGAAGTTGAGCAACTCAACAGCTCTTGAAATCATCAGATTCATGGATCAGTTGATACCTGGGGAAGATATGGCTTTTTTTTTCTTAAGGACAAGAAAAGACTTTGTCAAAATTCTGTCTTTTAAGAGGAGTTTCATGGAATGACTGGATGGAAAATAAAACCTTCATCCTAATAAAAGAAAGTATTAATTGGCAACATGATTATTATACCACTGATTACAGCTGGGACTGAATTTCTTGAAGCCCACAACAACTCTCTTTTCAGGCAGCTCTATCTTTTGCTTGTCCTCAGCCACCCCTCAGTTCTGACAATGAATTTATGAAATGTTTTGTCATGTTTTGCTTGTGAGGACACTGCATCTGGAGCCAAAGGCACAGGCATGGGTAGGAGGGTGCCTGGTTCCTGTGGCTAACGAGACCACTGTTACTCTAACCAGGGTGTGATGTGGCTGCCATCAAAGGTGACAGGACAAGGCTTCCTTGCTGGTAGGCCAGCACTCCTGTTAGCTATCAAAGGCCAGCAATCCCTCTGTTAAAGACAGAGCAGGGATGGCACTTGTTCTGTCTGCCTTTAAATCACTACCTTCACAGCTAGCCTGGATTGTGGAGATACTGGGCTAAGTTTAACTTCAGAATCAGCAAAATCCAGCCTTTTTCTGTTTGCTGGGAGGCACAATGAGTGATTGGAATATGTATAAAAATCACTTGCTGCTTTATGATGTGTGGATTAATGAAAGTATTAAACCATTCTAAATGATAGATAAGGAAATTATTTCCACTGTAGCTTGACAGAAATAAAACTGCTCTGTCTAAAATTTAGGAGCTTTAAAACTTTGCAAGCTCATCAAAAGTACATGGTCAACAAAGAGGGGCAAGTTTACAACCATCTACGGATCACCCTTAAGTTTTAACATTCATCATTTTTCTGCTTCATTACTGTTAGTGTTTCCCATAAGCTTTGAGAAACAAGCTAATTCTTCCAGAAAAGAAGAGTAAATACAAGTCAGGCTAATATGCTTTTATGGGCAGTGATTGGATTTTCCCATTTTATTGCCATTTTGCACTATTAATTTTATATCATTGACATTGTTGTCTTCATTGCTCATGTCTCACAGCCTTGAAAAGGATTTACTATGCTGAGAAATTCAAGCGTGAACTGAAATGGAATGAAATTCAAGTGTGGTTCAGTTGGACAGTACAACTTCTATGATATGACTATTTCTGACTTTATAAAAGGAGCAGAGTGAAGCTTTTTTAGTGTTTTCATGTGCAGCTGTGATTGCCTTTGACCATGGCTTGTGTGTGAATATGTTTGCATCAGAATATGTGCAGCCAGGTGTGTACCTGGAGATGAGTGTGAGGCTCTTGTGAAGTTGTCTGTATTCATAGGCAAATATTGTCTTGTGAAAGTGTGATCCTGTTTCTTTATGCTTGTACCAGTGTTTTCATGGAGGTATGGTTTTATGTATTTTGACATAAAGAGGTGTGGATTCAAAAGAGGGAATGATGCTCTGTGCAGAGTGCCTGCAGAACTATTCATGCACACTCCTTGCAATAAAGGGTTTGCTAGAGCATAGTAATTGCCAATAGAGGTTCACACAATATTGAGTAGAACCAGATCATTAATCATCTGATTCAATCTTGAAGAACACCTGGAAAATGAAAGACACGGGTCTGCTTATCGGTACCTGGAGTTTTTCTTGTGGTCTGGAGAATCAGTCATAAATAGATAATAGGCTGCCTTTAACCTGATGTGCTGGACAATGACTGGTGGAATATGCTTGTTTATGGCATTTATGTCGAAAATAGAGAGCAGCTGGTTTAAATAGAGGCTGTCAGGTCACATATGAGGGAAGAAGTCATGGCGTCAGTGGACAAGTAGAAGAATAGAACTGCAGGGCAAGGGAAGAGGAGCAAGAAGTCAAGGTTCTTTGTGTGAAAGTGATGAATAACTACCTCTGGTTTCCCAAGAAACAGTTTGTTCCCTCCTCAGCTACTTCCTGCTTTTCATAAAACCCTCATGTAGTTTTCTGATGCTCTAATGATTCACTCTGTCCTTTTCAAGAACCAGAAGCCTCTTGACCTCATAAATCCAAACTCAGAATTATAACTTTCTACTCTTCAAAGTACTAGCTATGTAAAGCTGAAGAGTCCTCTTCTGGACTGTGCAACCTCCTCGTGTAGCTTGCTCTTGTGAATTTTTGTAATTCAAGACACGACTAAAATCAAAGCAGAAAAAAAAAAATAACTTCAGCTTTCAATTCCCTGGCCCTTCAGAACACACACCACAGAATCCCACCCAGCAAACCTGCAGTCAGGCCAGCATAATTGGCAATTATGAGTGGAACTGCAGTGGTATCTTTAATACAAATGAAGAGACAAATGGATTTCAAGTTGTGGAAAATCATAGAATGGCCTGGGTTGGAAAGGACCTTATAGATCTTGTTCCAACCCCCCTGCCAAGGCAAGGACACCTTCCACTAGACCAGTTTTCTCAGAGCCCTCTTCAACCTGGCCTTGGACGCTTCGACATTATCTCTGAGCAACTGGCTCCAGTGTCTCACCACCCTCACAGTAAAGAATTTCTTCCTAATATCCAGTCTAAAAATACCCTGTTTCAGCCATCCCCCAGTGTTCTATCCCTATACGCTCCTGCAAAAAGTCTCTCTCCTGCCTTCCTTTAGGCCCCTTTTAGGTCTGGGTCTCAAAGCCTTCTCTCTCCAGGCTGAGCAGCCCCAACTCTCTGCTGTATCTCTGAGTATCATGGATAGAGAAGATAATTCTTTAAAAAAAGATGAATTAGACCTTTATAAACTGTGATCAACAAGGAAACTCTCCAGCTGTCTTCTCCTTCCTGTAATATAAGGATTTATTGCTGTTACAATGGTAGTATTTCACTACCCAGCAGCAGTAGCATGACCAGGACTTGACGTTCAGGTGCATCAGAACTACATCAGCTATTTTTAAATTAATACACTCAGGTGATTTTTAGCTGATTGATAATATTCTCTTTCTAATCAATAGCTCAGTTACCTTAACAGAATTTAATGTTTCTTGTTCTTTGCTGCATCTGTCTTAACCCGACCTAGCTTTGGGTAAAACCATTACAATATTGTATAATATTGATGTCTGAAAAATGCTGCAGTTATTACAATAGTAGTGTCCCAAATCAAGGCCCACATGCTCTCTTGCCCCTCATTAACCATAACTTACCAGCTGATCTGACCTCTCCATATACTGAGTCCTGTCCTTCACCTTCTGCTTCTCATTGTGGAGACTTCAGTTGATTTTCTTTTTAATTAATTTTATCTAATGCTTTTCAGAGTCTTATCAGTAATTAATTAATAGGGGTGCTCTGCTCAGCTTGTCCATCACAAGGCAAGCAGATTCTTAGCCTGGCCCTGCTCACGCAGTTACATCAGCCTTCATTATTTTAGTGATCAGAGATCTCTTGAAGAAACCACACGGAAGATTGTAGCATCCTGTCTGCAGTGCCTGTTGAATGGCAGGGAAATAACTGAAGGTGGTGTTGTCTTGATTAAATGATTATACATGAATACTACTTGAATGTTGTAAAAAATATTTATTTTCTTTTTAATGGTTTGGATTCTCAAATGAAGTATGTATCAATCTTTGAAACCCGGTATATTTGAAATTTGTACAGGCAAAGCTGGTATTAATTTAGAGGACCCACTAATAAAAACATGAACTGAAGTGGGAGATGAACATGGTGTGAATTTCTGCAGGGTAATCTGTGTGGGTCATGGCATCTCTGGGAGGGGCACAGCAGTGAGACAGCAGCAAAGCAGAGGTAGAAGCAACAACTGTCATATTAAACTGTGCAGAATAGTCATTGAGGAGCCATGATGAAGCTGCAGTTGCTTTTGGATTAAGAGAAAATACCTGCGCAAAACCTCTTGCAAGAAAGGAAATATCAGTGAGTTTACAGTGAAGTGCCTGTTGTGATAGGATCTGAATACAAAACACCTTCTGTTCTATGCCAAATTCAAAATTAGGAAAGTTTTTTTTTTTTTTAATGAGACAAACTTTAGTGGATGTGGTAAAGTGGTGAATATAAATATCACTTATAACCAAAAACTTTCAGTTCTAACAGAACTGAAATGCTCCAGCTATCTGTTCAGCTTTTAGAAATAAAACGAAAGGATATTTTTAAAAATGTCACTCTGAAAAAGAGAAAAAAAAGAGTGGTATCTAAAAAAATCAAACCACAAAAAATACCATTCAGAGCAATTCAGCAGGTACTTAGGATGTTAACAATATCAGCACACACTTGCAACATGGTTTCGTTTTAACAAACCTCACATTGTGACCAAAAATAGTTTCAGTGTGATAATAACCTTGTCATCTCCAGGTTTCAGCAAAGCAAATATTTTTAGAAACATAAGTTCAGTTGGCTTTGAGGCAGAAGACATCCTGTTGTCCTTCACCTCCACCTAATTTGTAACTAATACTGAGAGAGCTGCAGCCACTGACATAAGGTAAATTATTTTACCATCAAGCTGGGCTCACATGGGCAGAAGTTTGTTTCCTGCTCACATCACACCAGAGAGTGGTGGGGAACTTTTTAAGTGCTGCAACAATCCCTGGTCTCTCTACTTAATGCAGGAAGCAATTTTATGTCCCTTTACATGATATCATGTGCCCAGAATCAGCCCAACCTAGCTATATTTTATGAAGATGCTCTTTCCTGCACATCGGTCAGTAATTTTTTCTCCTTGGCTTGCCATTTATGACTGGTCATTTGTTATGGGTCTTGAGCAAAATCTCTTCTCTGCCTGGAACAGGGGGTGAGCTATATATCTGCAATCTGGCTGGAAAATGATATAGTGTGAAAATGAACCTATTATATGGGATATGCTGAGCCCAGGCTAAAACTATTTATGTGGCTATGCTAGGTTCTTCCAAGTGCATTTTTTCTCTGACAGGGATGTTCATACTTCCCAGCTGTGGTCACAGTGACAGCTTTCCAGGCATCTTCAGGTTACTTGGGCTATTGGGAAACAAGATCTGAAAGCAGCGAGCTTGTTTACTGATCCTGTGAGATGCCCCACAGGCAATGATAGTTCTGGGTCTGTTTGGGAGTCCAGGGGAGGGCATGGGAGGACCTCTAGGACATACAAACTACACTCACAGTGTCTCAATGGGCCTGATTTTAAAAATAAATGTCTTCAATGGATTTTTGGATACCGGTGGCTTACTCTGGAGATCAAGGAAAACCAGAAAGAAGCAAATAACTTGTGTCTCAAGTTAACCATGCTCCAAGTCCACAGGAGTGGTGCTTCCTGAGAGTACAAGATGCCCCTAAGGCTTGTAGTTTGGATCAGGACTAACCTATGAAAAACAGCAAATCATCTCTCTTAGATCAAGCCTCTAACCATACTGTCCTCTATAATGTGGTGCTGCTGTCTGCTCCTCACATTCTTTCTCCTCCATTGTCCATTCAGTAGTAGAACTCACATTTGACAAAGAGAAGGAATCCCATTTGGGAGTCACTGGTCACTGCCCCAGATCAGTGTCATTTACCCAGGGAGATGTCAAGTGGTGTCATGGAGGTGGAAGAAGTGATTCTTAATTCATAGAGGTTAACTTGGGAAACTAGCCTAATTTTCAATTTATGGCCCTTGACCATCATGTATTGGCCTGTGTAAAAAAAAATTCTTGCTGCCAGCATGATAATTATAACTCTTCAATAATGTAAAAAGATTTTTATCTGCTTATCCCAGCATGCTAGTACACGGCTTTCTTCCTATGCCAAGTGAAATTTAACCCTTATAAACCCTTATAGGAGCATTCTTTATTAACCTGGCTTTTGTCAAATCCTTCAAGGACCTTGACTCAGATTTAATATATTTTCATGCTAGGACTTGAACTTATATGCTTAGGATAGACACCTTTGCAACTCTGTACTGCAGACATGGCTTAACAGCAAGCCTAAACAATTTCTGTACAGCTAAAATGAAAATAGGAGAAGTGCAGGTACTGACATGGGCTGTTGTTATGAGTGGGAAATTTAATTTCCAAACTAGATTCTTTGACACTTTGACAGGTCACTTAGTCACAGATGCAGATGAACATAATTACACCCAGGAAGTGATTGCCGAAGTTCTTTTATTGATATGCATGCAGGAGTGCCATTAAGATGGGTTCCTTTTTTTCTTTTCCGTTGAAAAAATATTCCCTTAGGGATTTGCATGCTTTGAGTCAACTTGTCAACCATTACAACAAGGACGCCAAGGAATAACTAATGTGGAGGAGGTTTAGTTGAATGCAGGGAGAAATGGAGAATATTTTTGCTTATAAGTCAGACAGTATTTCCTCTCTCTCCTTCATTCATACCCTGAATGCCACCTTGGTGCAGAGTGGAGGTCACACGTGCTGTCCCACTGCTACAAGCAGGAGACCAAGGTCAGCTGAGGTGCTGATGGGATCTGGCAGTAAATGTGTGACAGTTCCTATCCACAGCTCCTCCCACACTAGACCCACAGGCAGTGTGACTCAGTACAGGCACAGCTAGAGATCTGTGTGTGACTAAGTATAGCAGCTCATCCCTTTGGCTCTGGGGGACTTTGCTGTAGTGTTGTGGCCAAAATAATAAAAGGCTACACAAGCCTTACTAGAACAGGGCACGACTGCCTCTTTTATAAGCATCACTGAAGGTGTAGGAAGAAGAATGTATTAGAAGCGTGAGGCTGGTGACCTGTAGGTCCAGAATGGGTGGGTGGCAGCTCAGAGGAGCCATAAGGAGGCTGGGAAAAGTGCAGCTGAAATGGCAGACAGTAAGTTGGGCCTGGAGGAAACTCACAGGTGTGAAAATGGGTTACTACAGTGTTGCTCATTGGTGTTCCACAGCTGAATTCAGCCTCCCTTCATTAACCCTAAAGGAGGTTCAGTGAAACAGCACCATCTGCCAATTCCCTGAGCTTAAACTCTGCTGAGCTTAAAACACATCGTACTCTCAAGGAAACAAATTCAAATTATGCAGTTTGTTTATGGACGTCTATAATTGAATTCAGCATTACCAAAGACAATTCAATGGAGTAAATGGCCCATCGGCCAAGGGCAATGGAATAAAAATCATTCTAATCCTTACTGAAGTAGCCTTCCTATCTTCATTGGTTGATATGAAGATGGCTGGTACATCTGCAGTGCTATAAGATGTTAATATTATCTATCTTTTTATCAATGGAAAATGAATTAACATAATTTGGTCTTGAGTCTTATAACGAGATGATTCCAGGTAAAAATAGTAAATAAAAAGAAAATGTCTTTGCTTGTTCTAAGTCAGGGCTCTTTTAGAGTCCTGTAAGAGTAAATCAAGCAGCGTACTTGGTAGCTCTCATTAGTGGTGCTAACCACTTCTTCCTAAATCAGAAATTCAATTGGGCTTTTCCAGCAGCTGAGGTTGTTCTGTGCTTCTCTGCTTGTAATTGCTTTTATAAAGAAGAATCAGCATATTGAAATGTGTTCAAGCCCACTTGTCAGCCTGTGAAGCAAAATGCCAAGGCAGTAAATCCTGATTGAAACTCTGTCTTGATGCTCAGCCCTGAACTCTTTAAAGTTGATGAAAAGATTGATTGGTGTGGCAGGACATGGTGCTCACTGTGCAGTGTGAGCACTGCAGGATGACACAGTTACACTCAACTCAAGCCCCACTCTGATGTGACATGGTCAGATCATGTCAGATAATCTCAGCTGTGGCCAAGTTTAATTCTTTGCAAGTTCAGAATTACAAACAAACAAACAAACACCTCCAAAAACCCCTCAACAAATAAAAACAAATTAAAATACTTTGTATGAGTCATGGTCAGTAATAGCTCACAGAGGATGCTGACAACAGAAGAAAAGTTTGGTTGCATGGTCTGAGGGAAGATGAAGAAGCTAAATGTGCAGTTTTTTGCAGAAACTATTTTGGAACTTTTCCTCAGCCTCTCTGCACTGAAGCTAAAAGTGACTTTCCCTGCTCCTGTGCTTGAAGGGTGTCCACTGGCACTTTTTTACTCACCTCAGTAGCTTCAATTCATTCTGTTTCCATTACCCTCTGGCTTCATTCTTTTCCTTTCTGGAAACCTGGGACTAGAAGGGAGGCAGTCACAGGCATCCTTCATGCTAAAGCTCAGTCCAATTAAAGATGTCAGAGGGGAATTAGGGGTAAGCCAAGGCCATGATACAAAATGTGTTGGACTCTGGCAGTGCTTTCAATTAATTGGGACTGGAAAAACACAATATAACACCTCAGGTAAATGGCACCATTTTTTTCATGTGCCTCCCCTTTGTGTTTACAGCTTAGGTACTTGGTGTATAAAAATTATAAACTTTCTGGAGATTTTTGTGTATATTCATGGTTCTGTACAGTCCTTGCCTGACATATGATGTTATTTGAAATGAGATGCAACAAAATTATTAATAGAAATGAAAGACAGTATGTCAAAGACTGTTGTGATTCATAATAATGATGTGATTAATAGTAAAAGTGATAGCAATATCAATGACAGTAGTAGTGGAAAAAGATGAGGAATAAAGAGAAACCTCTCCCAGGATTCATGTCCTCTCTGCTGTAATGCATAAATAATAGGAAGAGTCTCACTGAGTGAGGCCAGTGACTGCTTAGACCTTTATGATGCTTTTGGCAGTAGTTACTAGCATATATATCTCCACATATGTATAAAATAAGATATTAGGAGCAGAAAAAATTATGCTGTGCTTTTCTTGTAGATGTTCCCAGACCCAGAGACTTGTGGATTGGGAATTTCCTGAGACAGAGATGGCATCTTTGTTTAATAATTCTTTAAAGAATTTCTTTCCTCCAAATGTGAAGCACTGTAACATTTTGGTGAGACCCACAGCCTGCAGAAAGGTTTCCAAAGTTTAAATCAGAGTTATGTGATGAAGTTCTGGCTGCTCTGAACTCATTGCCTGGAAATTTCATGATACCCTCTAATTCTTGCATTAGGAGAGGCAGAAACTAATCATTCCTTATTTTGCTCTCTGGGCTTTTTTGGAAGAATTTCCTTCACTCTGGCAATTCTAGAGCATCCATTTTTGAACACTAACTGATGTTGACAAGTAATCACTAGGGGAATTATATTTAGAATAATATATATTTGCCATATCTATCAAGTAAGGCTTCTTCCTTCAAATGTTCCATCTCAGAATCAGTGAATCATAACTAGGTCATGGTAACAAAAGTAAAAATAAATAAATAGATAAATAGATCAATAGCAATAAATCCTCCTACTACATCATCCTCCCCCTCCTGTGAAGCACATCTAATTTTCCACAGCTGCTATTATCTTCTGCTCTCTGGAATGAAATTGATGCTTTCTGCTGTAATGTTGTACGTTTGTAGCTCTGGATATTTTTTGTCTATTAGGTTATTGGTGACTTGGTAAAATAAAAATTAAAAGATGAATAAAAGTGCTTTTAAGACCAACTTCTATTAAAGAACAGGGCCATTAAGTAAATAAGCACTGCAGTCTTGGTGTTGCATAAGGTACCAGTCATTCCTTCTTGGAAAAGTTATGGACAACTTAAGAGGGGATTCAGAAAAGTCTGAGTAAAATACCAAGAATGAGAAAAGACTCCTCCATTAAGAACTGTGAGAAGAATGTGATAGCTTAGAAAAGAAATTAGTAAAAGCAGCCAAGATAAAAGATCAAATAGTGAAACATTGTGGTGGGTTGATCCTGGCTGGACAGCAGGTCCCACCAACGCTGGTGTGTGACTCCCCTCCTCAGCTGGATGGGGAACAGAAGATACAATGAAAGGCTCATGGTCTGGGACAAAGATGGGGTGGGGTTCACCCACCAGTGACTCTTACAGGCAAAACAGATTCAACTCATGGCTGTCACATGGGACATGAAGAACAGGAGATCTGATCTGGCCATCCAGTCTACCATTTCAGGCTTGTTTCTATTGCAATGCCTTGGTATCCAGTACAGAAAAGCTCTCAAATATGTTTAATAATGAGCCTGTGAGAAGTCTATGCAAATGAAGAAAATATTAAAGGATTAGCTTCATTTTTAGCGTATCTAAATCTAGTCCACTTCAGAATTGACAAATTTGTATTAAGCAAGCACTGATATAGTTCTCCAACTTTAAGTACATGTTTATAATCCACTGAAGTGGATTGAGATCAATAGGTTTGAGGAATGTGCTTAAAATTAAGAGTATGCTTGAGAGCTTGTAGAGTCAAAGCCCTGGTAAAGAACTCATCAAAGGTTTTCCTAGATGCAAAGTTGCACTGATATAAATTTGAAAGTGATTTGGAATTGATTGGATTAAATTTGTCTGAAAGTTTGTTGAATGCATTTGAGAAAAGGGAAGGTGTGAAGGTTGAGAGTCAAATATTATTTAAGTTCGTCAGTTAAAGACACTGCCACTATCCCATCTCTCTTTGCCCCTGTCCTGAAGACCACTGCCCCCAGGACAGTACAAAAAAACATGTAAGTCCCTGCCCCTTCACTGCTGGTTTTTAGAGGCTTTCAAATTAAATATCTAATAGCAATTTTATTCTAAAATTCCAAATTAGGAACAGAAACAATTGAGATGTGTCAATGTTCCTTTTGGTCTTCCTGAATTAATGGCTGGTAATGACTGTGGCAATGGGACAGGCAAACAGCCAGGGAGTCAGAGCATCTTCATCTGCTTCCACTCTTTGTATCAGTGTGTGTTTGTGTGTGTTGAGGATGGTAAATAAATGGAAATTAATCACTTAGTCCTGAACATCTTCATACAAAAGTGTTGACGCTTTTGTATCTAATCAATTTAACAGGGTTAGAAGTCTGCAATGACCCAAACCTCCCAAACTTTCACCTGCAAGGCTCTTCTGTGGATGGGAACTCACTACTTTCATATTCTTTATTGAATGAATTTTTGTTAGCCAAACTGCAAAAATTGTGTGCATGCTCACAGCTCATGGCAATCACGATGTAAACCGTGTTAAATTCACAGCTCATTGGAGAGCCATGTCTTTGAAGCATGATCCCAGAGTTTAATAAAATACTCATAAGGCCTTTAACTTCCTGCCTTGTCTGCATACAGAGCACAAGCATACTTTATCATATTCTGAATAGGCACCATGCTTGTAAGACATGATGGGTGTCAAAAGAGACCTCAGAAATTAGGATATGGTTCTGCAAATCCACGCCTGGGATATTTGTGACTTCGGTGCCTTTCTATTCTTTTTCATGTGTTAGCATCTATCATTCACTGGATTTCAGTCCTTATTCCCTTTCTCATGCATTTTATTCTCCTTTTGAAACTTTTTTGTAAATGAAAATACTACCTTAGAAATCTCTCAGTATTCATTTCCCCTCTCTGTAGTTCCTGGCAACACAGTGTAGTTCAAATTGAGTTATTTTTATTAAGGCTTTGATTCTGGGAGAAAATAAGAACTTCTTTTCCCCCAGTATTACTGGTATGAGATCCTCAGATGTTTGAGTTCAATCCATTTCCAGAGGAAACTCTTACACAGATGGTCAATAGTTCATGCAAGGAGGCAGCAGACCATGTAAACGAGCCTCTGGATTCAGGCATTATTATTACCAGAGTAGCTTAGTATAAGGCCAAACCCTCTGAGAAATTGCTCATTGCTATTGCTAGCATTCAAGCCCAGTCTAATTTAGGATTTTCACAAAATCTAGAATAAACTGGATTGCTGGAAATATTATTGCTGTTGAAGTTCATATATGTATGTATATTTGTGTTTGTAAATATATATATTGTTGTAAAAGACAATTAGAATTAATCTGATCTGAGTACATTTCAGTAATTTTCTAAATATTTTTTATGTCTCAGCTATTTTCTCTAAGTTTTGAACTAGGTGGGTTTTATTGCTCCTAAAATATATGCATGCTATAAAGTGTAAGCAACTGGAGATAAATATGTAGTATGTAGACTCTAGGAGGAAAGACCAGACACAAGTAATAGACTCCCAGTTAATCATAAGGAAACTGCCCTTTCAGAAGAGGGATTATTTTATTTTTATTTTTGGCTCTGCCCACTTTTGATCCAGGATTTGAACACAAGTTTCACTACCAGATTTTAAATCTCTCTGGATGTTGTGCACTGCTCTTTAGTCCAGCAGTGACAGCTTCACAGCTCTGCAGTCTCATTTCTCTAAAAACTTCCCTCTAGTGAGATCTCCCTGGAGTCCTAAGGAACAACAGCACCGCTCTTAGCTTACACCAGCATCTGGCAGTCAAAGGTTCTTATTCCTCACTATTTAGTTTGCTGCTTCTACAGAGAAATGCAGCCACGCTGCCTGCACAAGCCATTGAGATTCAGAGAGGGAAGAAGACCATCAAACTTAGCTGAAAGGGAAGCCAGAAAAATGCAATGGTGCTTCATTCACTCCAAGTGGGTTTTGGTAATGGTCTTTGTCAAAGTAAGGAGTCAGCTGGGTCCTGGTGAGTGAGTGGAAATCACCTCAATGCGCATGCTCCTGCTCAGACCCCTTAGGGAACGTGCAGGGGTGAAGGGCTGCTCCTGCTCCCTGGGCCAGACTCACTCTGTGAGGCAGAAAGTGGGAAGAAAAGTGGCTCCAGTGCAGAGGAACTTCTGCTCCCTTTTCCACTCTCCTGCTTGAGTTAGCAAGGGAACAAAATAAACCACACTAATAGCATTCTGCAGAGAGCAATGGGGTTTTCTGCTCTGCTGTCTACTTAAAATTCTCTGTGTCACTGACAAACTTGAGATGCCCTGCTGTGTACCTCTTTTCTTTTATTGAGTTGTGATGTGATGTAATGGGGAAAATGCACAATTGCAAACACTCTTGGGCTCTCTAATGGTTTAAGAGACATACTAGAAATAGTTGAGTTCCCCAAAAATCGTGCTTGCACACTGTCTGAGGAGAAACCAACCACCAGACTGCACAAATGCATC
Source organism: Toxostoma redivivum (assembly GCA_013397375.1). Lineage (NCBI taxonomy): Eukaryota > Metazoa > Chordata > Aves > Passeriformes > Mimidae > Toxostoma > Toxostoma redivivum. The sequence goes on along the minus strand of VXBI01013294.1, from coordinate 59,173 downwards.
TCTTTTTAACAGATCTCAGCTTATGCACTGCTTGTTGCAAGACCCTTGGAGGCAAGCTGAGAGCAGGTAAAGTTGGCTGAAACATTCCCAGCAAACCAGAAGTGGTCCTTCTGCATATGCTGGGATATCAAACCCATTTCAGGAGTTTACAAATATAATCTCTCTTCCAAGAGATTCAGAAATGCAAGGGTCTATTTATAAAACAAGAATCCATTAAAAGACATTAATCCCAAAGACCTCAATTCTGGCTCTGGAAAGCTTTGATCCACAGATTTCTGGATCTGGAGAGTCATTTCTTGGGGATATAAATTCTGCTTGCCTTGTCACTTCTCACTTAAGCACCTGCTGTGGGCTGGAGCTAGGCACAGAACACCAAACTAAAAAGTCTTTTGTTTGATCCATCATGATTTTCTTAGAAACTAGCACTGAATAGTAACAGGAGGCTGGCGCTGCTCCTGGTGAACCACAGCTAGCATTGAGCAAATACTAAGCAGCCCCAGGTGAGAGCAAGTGTTGGTATGGATTAAATGTCCTACAGCTAAGGAATAAGTTGGAAGGTTTGCGTTTCTTGTGTAAATGAAGAACAACCTCTGTCCTAAACCCCTCTTTGTGACATTTTGGCTCTGTGTTATTTGTGTGTGTCATGGTTCTGAAAGGTGCTGGGCTACAGGGATTGGGTAGGGAGGGGAGATGTTGAATCTTTACCTTTTCAGTGATGATCAAATCAATAGTTATTTCTGTGCCTGAAATCACAGTTGACTCATTAAAATCTGAGTTATAGCTTGCATGTTCTGCTTCCTCTGTTCCTTCACTGGTTTTAGGGCAATGTTCCCAAACTGTGTGCAGTAGGTTACTCCTTTTGTTCAGGCAACATATGCAACTTTTTCCCCCATTTTCCCCATGCAATGTTTCCTTAGACACATAAGGCTTTATATCTGTTAAAAAGCTGTCTTTGCCAAGAAAAGTGAGAGTACTAACATTTAGAAAAGTGGGAGGATGAATCTTCACTGGAGATACACAATCAATAAAGAGACTTACAGTGACCTGAACATAGGTCAATTTAACCTATGTGAGAATAGAGAGACAAGAATGAAAGTAAAATAAGTTAGAGGAAAAGGCAGCAATAAAAATATGAGCTGCAACCATTAGTTGTGTTGCTGTCAGTTCCTAAAGTGCCTGGGCAACACTTTGCCTTTCTTTGTGTCCTGTGCCAGGATGTGAAAGCACAGCACAGAATCATCCTGTGCATTTGTCCTGCAGCAAAAAGAATAGGTCTGTTTTCCTGAACAGGGAAGCTGAGTTGTGAAAATGTGTTCCACTGGGACATGAGCTAGAGCACGTCTGGGGATAGAGGAAAGACCTCAGAGCCTGGGGCTCTGTTCAGTTGCTGACCATTATGATGCCATTTCTCTCTCTGACCATACCACTTTGGATGGAGACTCTGATTCATTGTTTTATGTCATTACAGAAGCTCTGCATACAGATTGGTAAGAGGCAGGGCTATAAAATAATCCAACTATTTATGTCCTTCATTACCCATCAGCCTTTGTAATTCTTGGCTTTATGTATTCCAGGCTGGCACACTTCTTACTGGGGACCATAAAAGAGAATTTGGATGAACTGCAAAGTAGATGCTAGAATATTATACTTCCTTAGTTTTTACATTTGTTGTGTCCAAGATGTCAGAAGGTAGTGGAAGGAATTTCTCACCATGTGATTTGGGGATGCTCATGGGGATTTTTCTTGCTCTGCAGGGAGGTGGCAAGGTATCAACAGTTAGGGATGACAGAGTGACATAGGAATGTCATACTCAATTAATTTTGTGAAATTACACTCTGAGGTTGTGTTTAGAAAATGAATTAATATTGGTAAAAAGTACTGATATCCTTGGATAAAGGGCAACAGAGAAGAGCACATTGTTATTATTAAATTGTTGTAGAAATCCTCTCTTTTGCTTTGACTGAATTATTGCAGTGAGTTTCCTTGGTGATGTGACGTAGAATTTACTGGAGTGTTTGTGTCGTATAATTGAAAATGACATTACCTTTATTAAACCGTCTGTGGGACCCTTAACTCTTTTCTGTACTGCAAACCAGATTTGCCAGTGATTTTTATCAAGGGTCTTGAGCTAGTACAGTGGAGGTTGATCAGAAAAACCACGACAGAACACCTAAAATAAGAGAAGGATGAGGCAAAAAACACAGGCCTTACTTGAGGCAAGTGAAATAATAGTAGGTAGATAATGAATGAGGTGGAAGTCTCAATTAACCTCTCATTAAATTGTTGCCCACTGATGACAAAGAGAAGATTCAATTGTTAGTCATCTTATCCTTTTCTCCCTCAACATTATGTTCAGGATGTAGAGATATCTTCCTAAGTCACCGGTTTGGAGCCATGTTTGTTGGCACTACCAGCATTGGGTGTCACAAGTGCCTGTTCATTTATCTGAATAAAATGAGTTAATGCTTCTAGTTCAGTTTTTCTTAGATAGATGTCTGCATAACAAATTTCATCTCGATCAACCCTAATTGCTGCTCCTAGCAGCAGCCTCCCCAGAGAGTGTTTAGGGAGCGAGCAGGCTGTGGAGGTCGGATCATGCACCTTGGGATCAGCAACAGGGCTTGCCTTCCAAAAGCTTGCAGTCTGGCATTAAACATGAGTGCTGGAGACTAATACTGTGGTTTGAATTTTCCTCATGTCTGAGATGTTAGTGTGCTCAGAATAAAGGTGTCCAGCTTGTTAACTGTTAGTGCAAATCATTAAGCTCTCTTTCAGCTGTGCTCTCTGTTCCTGTGCAGCAGGGTGGCAATGTGCTTCACAGCTGAACTCCATACTGCAGCAGCACTGATTTGATCACCCAGGGTGTAGTAGGACCCTTACATTTGAAGAGACTGCAATGCAGCAGTTATTCTCTTTGGTAGTGAGCTTTACTGGCGTTGCACCAGTGCAAACCCTGTGGGGTTTGTCAAAGGACTGAAAGCTTAGCTGTGTTCTCCAAGTATGCACTGATCTCAAAAAGAAATTACATCTTCATAAGAATATAATCACTCCCTTGTCAAGTTCAATTGAGTAAATTTTCTCCTCTTAAATTAAGTTTGATTTTTGTAATGACTGCTTAGTCCTACCGATGTTGGTGTAAAGGTAATATAGATATACTCTGATTGAATGTGGATCCTCTCCTGAATACACCAACTTGATTATATATCTCAGTGAATCCTAACAAGGAAGCTCTGGTTTCCTTGCATCAAAATGGTTGCTTCATTGCCACATGGTTTTAAAAAATCCAGGAGCCAGATTAATAGCTGGGCTCCAGGCTTCTTTCACAAAGACGAGAGAAACTCTGCAGAGAAATCAACAGGAACATTGAATATTGATATCTGTATTGCTCTGATGATTTGTAGCTTCTCATTCTGGGATGGGATAGAATAATAGATAATGGAAAGAAAGAAAAATTATTGTGCAATATAAATATGTAATTAATTAAAGAAATGTAAATTATTCCCTCATAAGAGTCAGGAAATTCTGTTATCAATCAGACAGTATCCAATCTTGGATACTGAAAGTCTTAAGTGTTTGATTAAACAAGAAACAAGGATGTTCTTTCTGTGAGGTCTTAAAATGTGGCAGTTTTATATTTTATATTTCTCCATAAACTTCCCTTTGACACCCTGAAAATTAACAGCTTACTAGAATGCTTAACTTTACACAAGTACAGAGTAGGCCAGATGAAGCAATTTATTGAACTCCACGTTCTAAATCCAACTGCACTTATTTGTCAGTCTGTCTGCCATGGGTGAGTCCCTCTGTCTTTGAGCTTCAGTTTGTGAAGTTACTGAGGTGTCAGATTCAAACTGGCACAATGCACACCTGTACAGATGAGGGCAGAGTGTGAGCCAAAACATGACGTTTTGTTAGTGATTTGTTTATTATTTACATCTTCACAGGGAAGCATCTCAGGGAATGAAGAGCAGCTGGATGAGTTGGGGTCAAGGGAGAAACCAAGATACATTAAATCAAGTTCTACAAACCTTTTGTCACCAGAATATGATGTATCTGCAAATTTAGGCCCTTTGGTTTGTTGCTCAATCCAAGGAATTAAATTATTGTATCTGCATAGCTTGAAGAGTCAGAATGGAGCAAATCTGAAATAAATTACTCACCACTGGGCCTGTTCCCTTTGTGTCATCCTACAGAGAAATAATGTGAAAGGACAATAGGAAAAGCTAATGAATAATAAGATAACTATGGGGGTGGGGGGGGGGGTGTTGGGCAGTGGTCCTGTTAAACTCTTGCCTTGGATTATTTGGATTTTTACCCTGCTTGGGAAGATTACAAATGCCAAGAACTGCACACACCCAATGTATCTACTCCATCTAATTGCAAACCATGAACAGTTTTAGAGTGGAGCTATAGCTGCCAATCCCTTCTGACTTCCAGATCAATTGAAAAGCTTGGTTGACACATAACAGGTCACAGGTTCATCTCATTCACAGAGAAAAGTGAGTGCTTTCTGTAGACAAACCATGAGCCACACAGTTCAGCCAGGCCAGATTTGTTACTCCTTTTCTTCCATTGAGTTGTGGTGAGTTGTTTCAGAGCCCAGTGGACTCCATCCAAAGCCTGCCTTTAGTTTCTGAGGTGCAGGATCATTATGGAAATTGTCCATGATTGCACCCAGGTGGCAGCTAAACACCTTCTAGGAGCTGGATGAAAAACAGGCCAAGACTCATTGAAAATCTTTTCGTTTAATTTGGGTTAACTCTCAGTGTTAATTACATTTTCAGGTCAGGCTCTGTCTCCTGTTAACTCATGAAATTGGCTTTGTGACACCAATGTTGCAGGAGACATTACATCAGTTCAATGTGGCTGGGTTGCATTGACTTGCTCTTTCACATCTGCATACTTGTGCATAATCCTGGACTGTCCATTAAACATTTCTCTCCTCCTGGAGATGGCTCCAAAGTAATTCACCGTGTTCTATCCCTTATCATCTATGGATGTGCACAGTCTGTTTAACATTGCTTGGAACTGATGATTTCATATCCAAGTGTACAATGCGTTTAAACTGTGAACATGTCTAAGAAGCTCTATTCCTTTTTGATGCCTTATGCCCACAGGAAAGAATGAAAGGAAACATATGTGCATTTTTGAGAAGGAGCAAAAAAAGGATTGCTGTCAGGAGACTTTCTTCTCAGATGCTGCAATGAGTAATGCTCCTGTCAATTATTGAGTTTTTCAGAAACAAGCTAAAAAAAGGCCTAATTTTAGCTTCATTTGCTTTCTTGGATTGATGTCATTTCTACTCCTGTGAAAATAGGTATTCCCTCTGGAAATGAACAGCTCTCAGCTGGACGAGAAATCAATGCCAATCAAGATCACAGACATGGTTAAGGACTTCCCATCCTGTGCCTTCACTTGAGATTTTATTAAGAATTGTGGAGAGACATATCAAAGCAGTTGTGAAGTTTCCCCCACAATATTAGTTTTGGAACATTTTGCATAAGTCACAAAGTGCTAAAATAATTAATTTTCTTCCTTTTAGCTGTGGTTTCTTAGCATAGTACTAGGGACTATAATGACTTGATGGATTGATTTCCATGATTGAACACTTGTTCTTGGAAAAGTAGAGTGTAGCATGCTTGTTGAGTGTTTGTTCCTTTTGAAATTTGTTAATTACTTGATACTCATATAACTCTTTTTTTTAGTAAAATCCCTCTAGTGAGGAGAAGTCAGTGTGAGATGTAAAAAAATTGACAACAATGCAGATTTATGTCTGTAATTTAAACAAACAAAAATATATGTCTCTAAAGCACATTTGTTAGCTAGTATCCTTTTCCTTTTCCATGAAAATCACGTCTGTTCAATCCGCCTATTTTATGTACCTATTTTAGAAGGAAATTTTGATGCCAGGCTAAGATGGTGGATGCAAAATTTTTATATGGTTTTATAGAGCTTCAGTGATGAGTGAATCCTGCCTTTGATGTGTTAAAGAAACCCATGTCCCTTCTCTAAAGGGCTGCAAGGGCTAGGAGTTAACTACTCTGCTTTGGAGAATTTAATGTCTTTTTGTACTGAACTCCATTGCTTGGCCCAATACTGTTGGGTGGACTTTGCAGTGCTTTACCACAGAAGCAGCTGCATTATAATTGTGGAGCAATTCATTTAGGTCAGATATTTAACAGACAGTTGGTCACAGGACAAGGTGCTATTCCATGTAACAGCATGGAATGCTACAAGTCTACAGAAATTCATGGGTGGGTATTACTTGCTTCCCTTATTTGATTTTAAATTGCTTCATCCTGTTTTAGTGAAAAGGCTCTGCTCCTGCTGGTGTACCTGGGTACAGCACAGTGTCTTTCTTTGGGAGCAGGTGAAGCTGTAAAAGTTACAACAGACAGATAATTTCCTTTCACAGTTGATGGGGCTTATGTCCTTAAACCATCACAGACTCTAAGCAGATTCTCTTCTGTTGGTAAGTATCTCAAGAGTCAAACAAAAACATTGCATTAAAGGTGCTTGCTATTTGTAGTAGCTGAAAAGTATCTTGTGGGTAGACCTTACACGGATAACTTAAAAAAAAAAAAAAAAGAGCCGGAAAATAAGAAATTCTTCGGAGAAATACTCTAAGATTTTTACCAACATGTCTTTACTTCTCTGACTTCTGAACCCTTGATAAAACTCAGTCACAGTGCAAACAGGATAATGTCTGAGATTTAAGAAAAAAAAGAAACTAAAAAAAAATATAGTTACCTAGAGAGAAGGTTAGAGAAAATGGAAAACAGGAAGGGAAAAAACAACCAACCACTCAGTAAGCTAATTTCACCCTCTGATGTGTTTGGTATTCAGTTTATTCAGTGCAATCTGGTATCCAGGCTAAGGACATAATTCTACACTGTAAACTTATTTAAAATGAATGAGACTACCAGTTTACATTCCTCTGGCAATATTTTATATGCTTGATTTCATGGGTTGATCCTGTGCACTTTTTGGATTTTTTAGTCCAGGTGTCCTCCTGATCATAAAAGGAGGAAAAGAAACCTAAGTGTCAAGGTTTTCAGCTGAGCCCTTCTTGCCTTGTGTCCCCTGCACTTTCACTCTCCCTTCACACAATTTCCAGAGTCTGTTTTTAATCACTTAATGAAGCAGGGTAATGTCTGGCTGAGAGATGTGAGAGCTGAGGCATGGATCTTCTTGTGCAGACTAAAAGGTTTTTTTAACCTGAGCACAGAAAAGTTGTTTCACCAAGCTAAATGTTGAAGTAAATAAAATAGAGAAGGTGATTTCAGCCCTCGCCTGTATTGCAAGTCTCTGTGTCTGAGAACAGCCATCATTTCTACACTTATTGCACAATCTCCCAAGAGAGCCCTGCATTGTCAAAGAGAATAAATTGCTTCCTCACTTGTAGAAGTGGCCCCTGAAGTTCAGCATTAAAAAGTGAATGGGGAGGCATCACAGGAGAGATTTCGCTGCCTCTGTCTATAATAAGGTTAAAAGGTAACCTCATCACATTCTTTAACTATCTCCAGTGGAGATATCTAGTATAAAGTGCAGGGATGGGAAAGTGCTCATTACTCTTAGACAAAATCATAACAAGAAACAGTAGCTGGAAATTGAAACTACATGAATTAAAAACGAAACTAAGATTTTTTCCTTACATTTCTGATTCATTTATTTTCTTAACAGCAGAGGTAATTAACAACATTGGCTGACTGCTCAGGGAAAGAAGGTTTTCCATTCCTTGCAATGTTTAAATTGCAAGATTTCTTTCTAAGTGGGAGACTTTTAACCACTGCATAAGTTATTAAGCTGAGTATAGGAATTCCTAGGTGAAGTGTTGCCATTAATAATATCAAGACTTTGAGGCTGCAGGATCACCACTGGCCTTTTGGCTCCCAGTCTTTCCTTGCATTGTCCTCTCCCTGTAAATCTAGTATTTATTACAATGGCTTTTTTCCCTTCTCCACAGGCTCCTATCTCTGGCCTTAGTGCAATGAAGATCTAAATTATCTTCTTCCACACAAATCAACTATCTTTACTCCACAGTATCTGCCAGTGGAAGTTCTGCCCTGTTGCAGATGATGAATAGAGCCTGGAGCTTTCTAGGGCAGGCAAAAGTAGATGAGGTAAAACAAGGGATCTATTTAGCATCCTATCAGGAATAAACACTCATTTTCATAATGAACTTGCCTGTATTTGTCATCACTGCAGCCTTTCATTAGGAAGATGACAGTTGAGATTCCTGCATCTGCCATTTCCATGGTACCCCCTGCAGTAGGTTGCTCAAGGAAAGATCTCTCACTTTAATCACTGCTGTGAAGGATTGGGTTGTGGGTGGGACTGGGGCTGTTTATGGCAAACAGGGGAAGGGGAGAGAATTAAAAGCAAGCTTTCTGTGCTAATGCTTGTCAGCTTAGCACTAATATATGTGTTCCTGAACTCTTCTTGACTCACTTCTATATTGATTTGTTTGTATATGTGGAAGTTTGTGATGAAGGAACATTGTCCACCCTTCCTCCTGAAATACGTCTGCCTGCGTGGTGAGCGTGACTGGTATTTAGCACTAACCAGACAACATGACATTCCAGAAACAGAGGAAGGGAGAAATAACAGATTTACCTGAACTAGAGGGGAAACTAGGGAGGTAAAATAATTCCTACACCATTTGGGAGCCCATCTAAACTGCATATCAATGTGCTTCCTTCATGAGGCCCAGCAGTCTTTACAACTCTCTAGTTTGCAGAAGTAGCAATCTAGGCTTTTTAGCCACACACTTCAAGATTTTGATATTCTCAATTTACAAGGAAGAATTCCTTCAGAAAGTTGATGGAAAAGCCCACTAGGCAAGGCTGTATTGACAACCAGCTTACCTGTCAGTGCTATCCTATGGCAGCAGCTGGGGGACTGTAAGTTATCCATGTGAAGGGACACAGAAGTGCAGTTGTTTTCCATTTGGGGGAGGAGATTTATCTGATGAGTCTTCTATCATCTTCTTTGTAGGACAAAGTGTTAAGATTTGAAAAAAGTGATGGTTAGATGTAGATAGAAGCCTCTAGCAGTGGGTTGCACACAGCATGGCTTCACTCATAAAGAAGCACTGAGGCCCTGCTTTGTACACTTCAATTTTTCCTGCCTTTGCAGGCATAAGTACTGGGGGAGATCTCACATACATTTGAGTCAGAGAAATGATTATCTGTTTATCTTGCTTTCCCTTCAGAGCAGTACAATGAAACCAGCAGAACTCTTGTCCCTCCCCCTCCTCCTCTCTTCCTACCAGATAAACCTTGTTTTAGAAAAATTAGAATGCGTTGTGGATAAAGGAAGGTGACCCTAGGTCTTGGATCTGTTTCCTTCATTAGTAGTGAATTGGCATGTAGTGATTGCTGCTTCTAGTGTCAATGCTGGAACATTTAACCAGTCAGAAGAGTTTACAGATGCCAGAAGAGAAAGCCAGTGATGTGTATAATATAACCATGGAGTCATAAATAGCTGAGACAAGGGCTGCTTATTGCTTAGTTCAATATTGTTGTTTAATAGCAACTCTAAATACACTCTGCTGGGTTAAATATTGTACTATTAACTCTGGAGATGATGATCTTCCTAGACTGAATGAGAGACAATCATATTATTCTGTGATACGTTTCTTTGAGCTCCCCATATGTGAGCAGGGTAATTGAGGGGACTGGCAATTCTGTAAGCCATTCTGAGGGTCAGACTCCCTCATTGTACCTCCCTGCCCCTTCCTAGAGAGGGCAGAAGAACTTACTTTATGAATACAAAAGCATTAGATGAGCCTGCTTTATGCATATTTGTAAAGCACATATCAACCCATCGTCTCAGCCTGTGGATATTATCAATCTCTAATTATAAGATATCCATTCCACAGTAGTAGCTTCAAAGGTAACAATTCATCCAGGCCTTTCTCTCATCCTTTTTTATAAGTAACCAGAGGAAAAAATTAATTGTCTTTGTGTTGATCTTTTTCTCTCCTGGCTGTCTGTGCTAGATGAAAAATGAAAAAGGACTCGGCAAATAAAGGAACCCTGTTTCTGAAAGATCAGTAACGTCCCTGGAAAATGTCCCACCCTTAAACCCAGCTGAATAGTTCAATGAGATCATAGATCACATAGACAGTTAGAGTGGAAGTTTTTATGATATTTTAAGAATACATCTTTAGCTGGCCAAACAAAAGTGAGAGCTGGAGGATGAAAGAAATGCCTGCAGTTTACCTTAGCTGGCAATAGCCTATTCACTTTACTTATATTGTGCTTCTGGTATCAGTGTCCCTCCTTTTCAATTTCTCATGTTCTCAGCCACTGTTTTGTTCAGTGCTGTATTTAAATGTTTCATTTAAAGGATTCAAAGTTATTGAGGAGAGGAAACAACACATTTACATATGCAAATATATACATCTATACATGTGCATGGGTATGTATATGCACATATGAAGTTCTCAGTATCAAAGCCAAATTTTAGGTTGACTTTTCTGTTACCTTCTGAGATTACTCTTTTACTTTAAATTCCAAACCTTTAGAGATCAGCCTGGTATTGTCTAAATCCACAGTGGACCAAAGGCTGGAATCAGCAATCAGGAGGCACTTGCACATCAGTTCTATTATCGTTCTTCAAATGACCATTTTAATTTGCATGACAGACACTTAAGCTGTGCAGAAACCCCACACTGGCATATTACAAGAGCACTGTGCTGCTAAGTTATGTGAACATTTTACAACATTCTGTTTTAAACCCCAGAGCTTTATGAATCTCTCCACATCAAGATTAAATGTAATTTACCTCAGCTGTTTGGTGCTTTCCTGGGTAAAAATGGTAAATCAGAAACTATCCAGCAAGGAGTATAAACAGTTGTGTAAAACTTAATTTATACTAATCTATCTGCACAATAACCCCTGCAAGTCTTGCTTATTGGGGGCATTCAGCACTTGCACTTTTTCTCAGGTTCAGTTTCTTTTCACCCTTTGAAGGTCATCTTTGAGGCAGGTTATCATTTAGGCCTCTTCCTTCGTGGAGATGAGAATTTATTTTTATTGCTTTTAAAAACAAGTTAGATGCCTCTGATTTGCTTGCTCGTATCTTTTTAATTTCATCATGGGAGTCTTGCCACTGGATGCACTGTAGTTTGAGTCCTAATTTTTTTTCTAGGTAAAATGAAGGACAAACCTGAGATGTTTTCTACTTGAAGAGCCAGGATACTTTCTATTCACAAGCCTGTTGCTACCAGTGAAGCTTGAAAAGAAATTTCTGCTAAGTTCTATTTGACATATGAAGATGTAGCTGTTTGGTATGGAAATCTTCACATGATCATAAGCCATGGAATAATTCATGATACAATAGCAGAGACACATTGAAAGTATTGGCTTGTTTATCTGAATGAGAAGAGATTCCCTGTCCAAAATAAGTTGCTTCTTTGCTACCTTTGCAATTATGCAATTGCATTTATGACTTATGCATTTTTATTGAGCTCCAATTGGTCCTGTAATATAATTTTTCTATATTGTAGGTTTTAGATTTGTCTTGATTCCCAGATTGAAAAATACCCATTAGTTTCAGATTTTTGTTTATTCTATTGGATAAATATTCCATTGAATATAAATATACTTTCTTTCCTGTGGAAACTCTAATGTAGAACAATAGAACATAAAATAACAGAAATAAAGTGAGAACAAAAATCTACACTATTATTTGATTGTAATGTTTTTGAGGAAAAATTGAGACTAGTCAGATCGTTGGAGATTATATTAATTTGCACTAATTCAAGACTTTGTTATCTTTGTGTCTTCTTTGTTTTGATTTTTTTTCATTAGAAAATCTATCCTATTCCCCCCAAAGTTGAGAGACCAAATTCCATGTGGCACTGTATTCCACTGCAGAAACTAGGGAGGCATACTCCAAGCCACTTCAATTCTCATTTAAAAACAAACAAACAAACAAACAAACAAACAAACAAAAAACCCAAAAGCAAGCAACCAAACCAAAGTTATTGAATAACTATAATGTAGTGTAATATACAAGATCATAACATGAAGAGACATCAACCATCCTCATAACGGGTAAAATAGAAATCATGAGAAGTTCCCAAAATTGGTATAGACTATATATTACTTTTTATGAATGGCATAGTCATTGACACTGAAAGAAATGTCTAGCTACCTGAGCTGACCCACTGTATATAGAGGCTTAGAACATATTTGGAAGAAAAATCAAACAAATAAAGGCCTGTATTTAAATAGCAATGAGGACAACACACAACCTAGATTTGCTAAAATTTGGTTCATACTAAGCAAATTTAATTCTCTTCATATAAACATGCCTCTATACAAACAAAAAACAGGTCTATTTTTTCTTCTCCGTTAAAGCATTTGGTGTAGGCCTTCATGAAGGCTTGTGTGTTAAAAAGAAGATAGTGTTGAAAAATGATAGAACAGGATAAAAGAAAATATTAAATGGAGAAGGTTTGGACTGGAAGGACGCTCCCAGCCAAGCTACCTAATTTTACTAATTTAACCAAGTTACTGGTTTTATGGTCAGTTTTGTGTAATATTTACATTAGGGAATTGGTGCTGTAGGACTTTGCTGATGGTACAAGATTTGGAGACAGCAGTACAGAGAAGCATTGGGATATTGTTCAAATGAACTCAGTGACCTTCAGGGAGGTAATAGAAATATAATGAAATTCAAGATAACAAAGGACAAGTTTTTCACTGTGGGACTAATAACAAGATTTTTCTCATTTATGTGGGAACCCTGCAGAGGAGATGACAAATGGGGCGAAAGCAAAGAGGTTAGCTAGGCACAGGATGACAGTGAGCCTTCACCTTGCAGAATTTCTGACACCACAAATAGGATCCTTGAGCCTATCAAGGTACGTAATTTCCAATGAATACAGAAAAAACTCGAATTCCATGACAGAAGGCAGTGACATAAAGCAAACCACTGCAGAGTACAAAGCTAAGGTGAGATATTATTTGGAATCCCACACTGAAACCTGGTGGCTCCTTGAGGAGAAAGTACAGGGGAATAAACAGCTGCAGATAAGGTCTGCCAGGAGGATAAGATAGGGCAAATGGACAGAGGCTGGTTTGGCAGTGGAGGCTTTGGAAGGTGGTCAAGGAAACTCATTCATGCAGAGAATTTTAGTATTCAGACCAATTTACAAAAATGGAAGACATGACCAATAAACTAATGAGACTGATGTATCTACTGAAAATTATATATGGCCCTAGGAAACTGGAATGATTTCATTGCTTTCAAATTAAATGAGATTCCCAAAGCCTGGCAGGGAGTCTGATCATGAAGGATTTTTTATCTTTTCTTCTCCTGAAGAACTGTGTATATCCTTTCTGTTGTTGATTAGGTAGGCAGCTTGGTAGTCTAATCCATGAAACACGGACAGAGATCGAGTGTAAAAATCTACTTCGAAAGCTGGGGAGTATCTCATTGACTATCATGCACCATGTGATAGCTAAATTAGGATGAAATACAGCTGAAAATATTTCAGGAAGGATAATTCTCTGATGAAATGAACAGATGTTCCCACTGTAGGTAACTCTCTTTCTAATAACTTGGTCTTTCAGAGAGCGGTAAATCCTTGGCAAAAGTCAAGGAAATGAAAACACTGTGCACAAGTAGTGTATGCCTTAGTAGTTCACTGAATCAAGCCTTAAAGCTACTACAAAAGACTCCATAACTTAAAGAAAATGCCACTGTTATGATTGCTTGCTTTTTTTCTTGGAAAGCTTGTCTTCCCTAGAAATCTGTTACAATTTCATCATATCTGACTACATATGGACAAAGATATAAACAAATAATTTTTCTTCCACCAGGTGAAGTTCCTTTTTAGCTTGGGAAAGACAGGTTAACAGGTATGACAACTAACTGTGGACAATGACATTCTGATGATGGCATCTTCCTTATTGCAGAGCTTTTTTCTAATGGGCCTAGAAGATTTCTCATTATTAACTTGAGACGGTGACTAACTCCCACAGGCTGCTTCCAACACATCCATCTGTTTTTATAGGTGAGGGTGCAAAGAATTTTTTTTCTTCCTGTTGTCTTTCTTCTGTATGGATTTAAATTTGATATCTACAGTGCTTAATTCACTTGGGAAATTTGTACAGTAACTCAAAGCATGTCCCAACTTACAAAAGGGTGGCTTTGCTCTGGCAGAGGCAGATACACAGAGCCTGCTCCTCTGTGCACTGCAGCATGCAGTGGCACACAGATACAGAAGGTTTGACCACCTAGAAATCAGGATTTTTTCCATATTTCTGCAAGGTATGAGGGGACAGTGTGTGTCAGTGCTTGCACAAATGTTCAGAAATGGTTGATACCTGCCTGTCAGGACATGTGGAGCAGAGCAGGAGGCAAAGGTGGTGCCTTGTGGAATGACTCCCAAACAAAACAACTGGCATCCAGACCAGCTGGCGAGTGTGGCAAATCCTGGAGGCAACCTAATGATTTGGGTTCAGAAAAGAGGCTGGTGAATGATGGATTTGAATCTGGACCCTCCCTTTGTTCCCAATTCATCTTCCACTGAAGCTAAAGACTGAGAATTAGCAACCAGGCAAAAGCTTACTCCAGCTGTCTGGGGATTGTGTCACCAAGTCAGATGGCAGTAATTTAACTTTTCCCTCTCATAAGGCCAGTGTATACTGGCACAAATTTATTGTTTCTTCATTATTAAAGGTTTACTAGATGCTTCGTGTTCTTGGGAGGGAAAGGAAATATTTCTTGCTTCCTAAATGTGACCTTTTATTTCTGGGTATCTTTCAGCCATCTATATTTTGCTTGAATAAGATAAATGTGTGGAGCATTACGGGACAAAGTCCCAGTGCATGATTAAAAAAGATTGTCCTGCATGGTGAGGAATACTTAGCTGTGTTATTACCTAAATCTTCGTATAAAATAGATTCACAGAGCTCTGATACAGCACCATATGGCTATAAAATATCACCAAATTGAACTGGAGGGAGGGATGGTTAGAAAGCAATGAATTTTTAGGAAAAAAATATACCAGATCCTTAATGATATAATTAGTGATGCTTGCTTAGAGATAATGACATCTATATCCACAGAAGTTCTCGCCACAGCTACTGCATTCAGAGAGCCAGGGCTGTGAGAACACAGACACCAGGATAACATGGAGCATGTACCAAGACCAGTTTGTTTGCAAGTGATGTGAGCACTTCTTGTTTTGCAAAAGGGAAAAATCTGCTCCAGATTTGCTCTAATTAGTCTCCTGTCTCTATGGTTGCAACTGAATGATGTGGTTCTTTTTGTGCTGTAAATCCCTTTTTAGCCTGTGAAAAGTCTGTAATTTATTTTCAGAGCAGCTGTGTTTTTCTGATAGATAGAGAAACATCTGTTCTAGTTACTGTATCAGTACGACACGTTCCTGATGGCTTTTCCACCACCTCACCATGCTCTGCTATCACATCTTTTCCTTGTGAGAGGAAGCAGGAGGGAAGGCACGTTTGATCTTTGGAACCTATGAAGGTTAAGGATGCTACATGCATGGTGCCTATCTGATTAGGTGAAAACACAAACCACTCTTTTATGAAACACTTTGAAATAATAAATCTGCTCCCTGCAAACAAACAGGATCCCTATATCATTCAAAGAAGCAGACTACGAAAATAATTCCAAATGAAACTTATGCAAAGTGCATGAGTTACTTATTGGAAAATTGCACTCAGAGTACCTGCTAGTGGTACTCTGATACTCTTCAAATTGGAGGAATGTGTTACACTGGGTGCACAGGGATCAACCTTAGGACTGGTAGTGCTCATTACTTTATTAGCAATTTATTAATAAATTAAAATCAATCATTATTTTATTAGCATCTCTGTGATGTAGGCAGTATAGCTCACTTATACGAAACACAGAAAGTCTGCAGATGCCACAGACACTGAGAAGAATTCAAACTTAACTTCATGAGTCAGAGGAATTGTGTGCAAGAAAAAAGCCTGTGATTCAGCAAGAGCAAATGCAAGTATGACATAGGAGCTGAAGATTATGGCCCATGGTATTACCAAACAACAGGAAGGAGTAATAAAGCAGTTCAGAAACTCCAGAGATCTTTTAACTAAATGCAAAGAAACTAATGTTGTGTATTAAAAAAGACCTCAGCTGCAATGCTTGCAATGCTTCTACTTGTAGGCCTTACATGTTGAGAAATATTAGGGAAAACTAAAAACAGTGTTAAGGGGGGACCAAAGAAGTGATCCCAGCATCTAAATAGAGACAGACATATGAATTAAGGAAACTTCACTGGAGTTTGTAAAGACAGGTTTAGATTAAGTCCAGTAATTTTCCAATACAATCAAGGAATAGACCAACTGATACCTCAAAATTCAGCCACAATGCTTCTAAGTCAGTGATTTCTGAATTTTGTTTCTTTTGTAAGTGGAATTCCCACCACCCTGAGTGGAAATCAGAATAAATTTTTGTACCTGAATTTAGAGTAACATTGTGACTTCCTGTAAAAGAATGTTAGGAAACTATTTTGATCCAAAACCTGGAGGAAATCCTCAGAGTATTCTTGGAAGCATCTATAGAATTGATAGAATTACACAGGATGAGAGTACCTGACATCCAAACTTCAGGATTTGAAATGTTAAAGTCAAACCACATCCAATCTGCACAATGATACTTCTAGCCCAACAATACCAAGAAAATGAAGAAGAGTCATGTCACTAAAGCAGAAGATACTGTATGAAGTTTTGAGTGAAACCTCTTAGTTGTAGGATGAGAGAAGTGCAGAGTGAAGGAGGATGAGCCATGATCCTTAGACCAGCAAGCTCAGCAGTGCAGGATGCTGTTAGGTGGGCTGTCCCTCAGCTCTCCTTGCTGGAACATGCATTTTGATTTTGTATTTAGAGCAACATCTGCAGATGAAGCTGCTGTAGCACTGACTGCCAGTCACAGCCCCAAGCTGCTGCAAGTGTTGAGTGTTCACACTTCACACACACAAGTGACTCAGCTGCTGGGTTTTCCTGATGTCTTACTGTGCTCTTGGAAAAAGATGATAGGAGAAATTAACTTCCAGCCTATTCCTTCAACATCCATATTTTACTAAATAACCTTTTTTTCTGTCTGTAGCTGCTCTGCCTGCATCTACCTTTGGAAGCTTGTAAGGGTTGTGATGCTGAGGCAATTTTGTGCCAGACATCCCAGGAATCACTTCACTCCTCTCATTACCAACAAAGCAGCATCTATTTTTCATATGTGAAACCAAAAGAGAAATGTACTCCTCTACTTAGGTATCCTACAGCACCAAGATCAATTATACAAAATCCATGCTCTTGGGCTTTAACAACTGTAGATAGTGGGGATTTTGGAAATTAGATTGAAGTAGTTAAGTGTTGCAAATTTCCCCTCTTGAGCAGCTGTGGCTTGATACGACTGCTTAAAGGATTCTTTGGCAAATAGATTGCATCTCCTAGTGAGATTTGTGCTGTGAATAAATAAATTTCTATAATCAACTGCTGATACCTCTGCAGTCTTCATGGCCTGCCTTTCAACTAAATAGACACACGTATAAAAATTTCTGTTCATTTAAAATTAAGTGAGGCATCAAACTGGAATGAAAATCCCATATCTAGCAAAAAAAACCCTCCAAAAACATTGTACAGCTTTTACTTTGCTTTGTAAATTCATGAATTTTGTTAGTGCTTTGGCCTATTTAATGCTAGCTAGGTGTCAATCAAATGCAAAGCTTGCTTGCCAGTGGGAGTGCTCTGGAAGCAAGAGGTAGCATCTTGGAATATCTTACATTTAAAGGGTGATATACCTCAGCTTTCCAAAGATGTCTAATTTCCTTTTAAAGTGGTACTGTCACAAACCCAACAGCTCTCTTGTTTTAAACAGAAGCAGAATTAGGGAATGCTAGCTGGGAGAAAAGGGAGCCTGAGAGAAGAAATTCCCCAGGCTAGACAATTAGAGATCTTTAGTCATTATATTTATGTTAAAGTTGATTGTTGAGCTTCCAGAATGCTGATAGATTTGGCTGCAGTTTTGGCAGGTCTTGCAGGGTTGGTTTTGGTTTGGTTTTGTTTCTTTTTGTGTGTGTCTGTTTTACTTTCTCTGACCTTTGGAAGGCCTTGACTCTTTATATGACTCTTTATATCCAAATAAAAGGGAGCTAAAAATCTGGTCACTTATTTGGTCCTGAAATGGAAAGAAAACTCTTCTGAAAATACTGTTTTCATAGTAGCAGCTGGTTTCAGGCACGGGGCCGGGGAACCTCTGCAGTTACAATTTTGAACCTTAATAGCTTCTGACATAAATAGGACTGGCTGTGAGAAATACGTCCATGGTTTGCATGTTGAACACTGTTGATGATGCACAACCACTGCTTTTCCTTAAATAACTTCCTCACTTCTCTTTGAGCCTTAGTGTAGGGATGCCAGTGCTTCTGTCAACTTGGGGAGCTCAGTGCCAGCCAGTGTGAGATTATCTGTGAACTCATTAGTGCTAGCTCCTGGAACATCTTGTTCTTCATCTGCCAGCTGTTATAGCATCTGATTTATTTTCTTGACATAGCTGGACTAAATAAATAAATACCTCACCCCTGGAAAATACATACTCACACTTGATATCTACCATTTCCCACAGAAACTTTTGTTCTTTGATTGCTCGTTTTTCTTCTTCTCCATCCTCTCCCCAATCCTTCCAAGTATTAACTTAACCTAGAAATTGAGCTTTCTAGAAATATTTTGCCAGGCATGTCTCCACCTTGGAGAAGTGAATGGTATTCTCTTCTCCCTTCAGAAAACTAAGCACCTGTTTTCAGCTGTACCTCTGTCTTATGGTAGTGCTGAAACATCCAAGCTTGAAAGAAAATAAAGTAAGGGATACCAGTGGGTCTGCCAGTTCAAGAAATTCAGTCCTAGTTCTGGACAATAGACTTTTGTAATTTCTGATGGAAAAGAAAGGGTTTTAATTTCATTGAAAAGCCATGTAATGGTGCAAAGAATAGAACTAAATTCTCCAATGTCTTACCTCCAGTGACACTGAATTAGTAGAGTAGCTTTGTCTTGCTCTTTCCTCTGTTTTGGCAGCAAGCATCTCATTCTAAGTCCCTCCATGTAATCACAATACTTCTGTTTCCCCAAGTGATCTATTACATTAGCAGAAGATAACTACTCCTTTTTCATTAACTCACTTAATACTGTACTTGATTAAACACGAAGGGCCTGGAGCTTACACACACATAAATGTATATATAATCAGTCTGAGAAATCAGATCTTCACACATTTTCTACTTGTTTGATTTTCATTGACTAGGGCTGAAGCATTTTAAAAGGCAGGGAATTGTCAGTTGTCACTACTCTGTCACAGTAATTTGGAAGCCAGGCAGCAGAACTCAGGATTCCAATTGTGGTGATATGAAAGCTGTGTTACCTATTCCCAAGGTAAAATTTCAGTGGGGAAACGGTAGAAGAGCCTCCTCTGCAGAGAGGTTGCAACTAAGACAGAAGAGTTTGAGCAAGCAAAGGAATATCTCAGTTCACTGTCTGAATCTGCTGACAAGGGCAATTACTGCCTTCCTTTTGCATCCCTTCTATTAATACAACTTCTAATATATCTTCTCTATGGTTTTCCACAGCAAAGCTCAAAGCTTCTTCCTGCCTTTATTCTAGTCTTTGCTTACATCTTTGTATGGTTGTCATCTTACATGGATCCAGCTCTCAAGCCTGCACAATTTGGAGTTTGTCTTAAATCCTCAGCTGGAGTCTGAAGCTGTGGAATCAATTTAAATTGTATGAAATGAGAGCTTCTAGCCCTGCTCACAGTTTGTGCAAAGTGTGCTGAGCAAAGACCACATTGCTTTGCAGAGCTCAAACAACCTGGGAATTACATCCTTTGAAAGATGGGAATAAGGTAGCTTGACAAACTCAGAAGCAGATGTCTGTTTTCAAAAGATGACTGAGGTGTCTGAGTCCTAAGGAATATGATGGAAGCTTTCTCTTCCTGCATCTGCCTATGAGAATCTCCCATCAAGTCCCTGAAGGAGATGAATGGTGCTCCCAAGTAAGTAGCAGGGATCTGAAAGGTGAGTTTCAAGCACCTGAGACAACCTGTGA
This sequence comes from Toxostoma redivivum, assembly GCA_013397375.1. Lineage (NCBI taxonomy): Eukaryota > Metazoa > Chordata > Aves > Passeriformes > Mimidae > Toxostoma > Toxostoma redivivum. The sequence continues at coordinate 39,071 of VXBI01013294.1, read as the reverse complement.
CCCTGATGAGTCACCAGCCCACCTTTCCTTTGCATAACAAGATGGTTTGGGGTGGGTGTTCAGCTGATGCTGTCTGCAGATGAATCCCTGGGCTCCACTTTGCAAGCGAGGTGTGATTAACTTGAGTCTGTGCTGGCACCTCCAGCCAGCACACCTGATTAAATCCAGTGTGCTTTGGCAGCAGTGCCCCAGCTGCTGGTGCCAAAGAGGTGGTGAAAGGAGCCTTGAGACTCAGAAGGTTAGTGGTGGAGGAAGAGGCAGGTGCCAGGAAAAATTAAAAAAAACCCAACAAACAAACAAACAAAAAACCCCCAAAAAACAAACAAAAAACCACCAAAAAACCAACCAAACAAAAAACAAAAACCAAAGAAAACCCCAAACCAAAACAAGAAAAAGAAAAAACAAACCAGAAAGAAAAAAGCAGAAAGGAACAATAGCATCCATTAATTTTTGATGGCAGTACTTTGTGTTCAGCAACTAATGCAGAAAGTACTGCCCAGCTGGCATGGACAGGAAGAAATGCACAGATAACTCCCTTGACAAATTAAACTCAATTTTCTCAAGGTATCTTCCCCCATTTACAGCCTCAGGAATTGCTCCCATGTGCAAGTAACATTTGTTTTTTAACAGTGTGGATTTGATCAGCATGTCTGTTCTTGAAGGATTGTTATTAGGGTTGGCTTTCCCATCCCAGTAAACCTGTAATTTCACAAATAACACTATTGCAGCTTCATCTTAGGAAAGAAAAGAGAAAAAACAAAAGCTGCAAGAGAGCAAGGGAGTAATTTCTATCAAACAAATGTTTTGGGCCAAATTCTTAGCTACTGAAGAACACAGAAGCAGCCAAGGAATGACACAATTCCTAGTTGTTTCTCTGTCTTTTTCCTCCACTGAGGCCACAGGTGCTATGATTTATCCAAACTGTAGACAATGACTCCAAAGTGGTGCTCAAGTGTTGGTCAGGAGTCCTTGAATTTGTCAGTAGAGATAATTCTTCATCCTTGGCTCATTTTGAGTTATTTAGCTATTTCTTGAGGTAGCAAATTGAACTGCACTGTATATAATGAAGTATGTATTAATGTAAAGTTCTGTCTAGATGGTCATGAGGTGGAAAAAATTAATGTCTAGCAAAAGAATTCTCCCCAGCTTCATCTAACTCGAAGGGGTATCTGCTCCAAAAGGCCTTGGAGTGAAAGATTTTTCCTTTCTTTTGTTCTTTTAGCATGTCTATTCCCCATCACAATGCTGTCAGAGGATCAATAGCATACAGCTGCCATAGATACAGGAGGAGCATCTGAACCTGATCTTGTCCGTGCAAGCCAAGATGGGACAAAATAGTAGACACTCTCTGCATTGATACATTTTCTCTTCACATTTTCTTCTTTCTTCTTACAGTAGCTTTTGATGAAATTAACTTTACACCCTCAGGTAGTAGGATTAGCTAATGCATAGTTTGGGGTGGTTTCCTCTCCTTCCCTCCCCTTAACTGCCTCTGGGGTCTTACATACAGTACATGCTCCATTTCTCAGTTACAATTTGAGCCTGTGTGTTTTTATGACACTTCCTGGATGACTAAAGCTCATTAGAGTTGTAATATATATTTATAATCACCTTAACTGGCTAAAAGTATCTCAATATATCAATACACATCATACATCCAGGCCTGTTGCTCTGATATCTCTCTCAGCCTGATGGGCATATCCTGATCTCTGAGACAAATCCTTCTGAATCCCACTAAGTTTATAGAGAACAAAGTATTTCCATAGGAAGTTGTAAAACTAGGACCAGAAGAGACTTTTGGGTTTTACAGTGATTCCACTCCCCTGGAATCACAAGCAGGCATATCGTTTAAATTCTTTCATAAACTTCTCAACATTTTTCATCTTGAAAGTAGCTTGGCCTTTCTGGGAAACCCAAAAGGGATTTGAAAGGGCAAAATATATCCAGAGCATTTGATGATAGTGACTGCACAGCTTTAGAATAGAAAGCTACCTTCTGTATGATGTTTGGCTTTGCCCCTGCCTTGAATGTAGCTGGAAATCTTGTAATTGGAAATTATAAAATAAAGACTTTAGGGGAAAATCCCCAACTATTCAAAAGCATCATATCATTCCTTTCTTCTCCCAGTGAATAGGGTTTTTTTTCCCCCAATGAATGGTACCTTTTGATCTCCAGGAAAGGTCCTCCAAAATATGCCCTCTTTCTCTTTTCCATTCCCCACAAAGGTAAAATGTTATTTGTCAAAGAATAACAATGAGTCTCAAAAAAAAAAAAGAAAAAAAGAAAAAAGAAAAAAAGTCGGGGAAAAAAAATCAGGGGTAAAATAGTCTCTGGAACATGAAGAAGAAACTGAGTTTTTACTTGGAGAAAATTTTTGGGTTGAGTAATAAAGTGGAACATGGATATGTTGAGGAAACAACAAGTCAAATGGCATTTAATGTTGTTGCCATCACTAATTCTTATAATGAGCAAGATGATTGTTATTTACAGGAAGTTCAGCAAAAAAAGCACTGGAATTATTCCTAATGTGCATTTTTTAAAACATCAGCAGATTCTTGCCTGGCCATTAGTTAAATGCAGTACCATGACATGCAATTTACTTCATTGTGATGTTCTATTTCTCTTTTTGAGCTGTTCCATCATATCATAATATATACCCTGATTTCTGATTTCTTGCTGCTCCATCTTTTGGTCTATTTTTGCTTGGAAGAAAGAGAGTGGGAAATTTTTACAAATTATAGTTCAGATTTTAAATATCTTGGAAGCCTGGGATTTGCCTGTGATGGTGGGATGGCTAGGGAAGTTGTATGTGGTACATAAGAGTTAAAGCACATGCAGTCATCACTTAACATTCAGTGTCCATCTCCCAGGCAGTCAATCTAGCCACAGTTTTGTATGCACACAAATTTGTGCTGAAGTCAGGCATGAACATTAGGAGAGGTCCCTCAGCTTGTTCTGTGAATGTGAGAGGTTTAGGTGGGTTAAAGGAATGCTTTTAGCTATTCCCTCTCCACTCTGTGCCTGCAGGAAGCAGCATATGGAAGATGTTCAGCTATTAGTGCACTTACAAATTTTGGGTGCCTTTTGCCTTCTTAGTTCACCAGATGACTATAGTGCCTAATTCTTTAATTTTTATGAGGAATCAAATCCCAAGAGTCTTAAAGATGTGATGACAGGGAAAAAAGACTCAGTCCTTTAATTTGCTGCCATACAATTTTGAGGGAGTAGTCAGAGAAAACTCAATTCTGGCTTACCTGAGGGGGCCCTTGAACTAGTCTGCATGAGAATTTCCTGCTTTGCTTTTGCATTTCCTAAGGAAATGTTAGAATAGTCAAAAAAATGCAGGTATTTATAAGAATAAGTGGTTACATTCTGGTCACATCCACTCCCTTGGCAAACCTCATGAGATACCCTCTAGCTGGGAAACTTTGCAATTCACATCTCCCTAGGTGTAGCCATAGCAGTGAGAAATCTAACTCTGAAGAAGTCGAGGTTATTAAAGACACTACTGTGATTGAAAACATATACAAGCAAGCCTTTGATATAGTGGTTCACAACACAAGGGGTTATAAATTCTCTCTCTTTTCCCTCTGTCCTCTTCTACCCACAAGCTGGGGTCTGCTGCCAAGTCCCAGACTCTATAATCCCATAAGTATACGTTAAACTTTCTTTCTTTGGGAAAGGGAGTTTGCATTTTTTTTTGCTTTGTTTTTGATTGTCTGTTTGTTTGTTTGTTTTCCAAGTGGAAAAACAACAAGCATTGTAACCTCTGATAATAAGATCTTGGGAGCCAGTCCATTTGTTTCTGTTAGTATGCTACCCCAAAAATGGTCAATTTTAGCAACACTAACTACCAGAAATGTCCAGAAGTCCTTTTCAGTAATTACATATTTTTGGTCTTTAGAAAACACATTTGATAGCCTGCTGACCCAAGAGAAATACCATTTTATAGAAGGGATCTTTACTAGCAGTAATTGGGCAGCTAGAAATTTCCCTTGGGCAAGTTTAAAATACATCTTCTTTATCTACAATGGAAAAGAAGTTTATCCTATTATCCTCCCAGACATAAAGATGTACTTTAGCCTCACAGATAACTTTAAAAACATTCCCATTATAGAGAGCTCTGCTTATGGGTGGGAGGGTTCAATATGTTTAATAATTATCACACAGAGTGCATTTGCAGAAAAATGAGAATTTTGTGACTTGGCAGTTCATGTATTTCTCAGCCTGATCTGCCATTTGCTGTCACATCTCTAGATTCTTCCCAGCATTTTAGTAAATAATTAAAATACCAGGTCTGACTCTCCACTTCATTACCAGCTTTCATAGCAGTGGAACTTCTTTGAGCATCTCACTTATGTAGATTATCTGTCGCCTCCTGGAGGAGGGGGTAAAGCACAGAAAGGCCCTGACTGGCAAATCAAATGTTGCTAGAGAAAGTTTCAGATGGGAATAATAATTTTTAAGAGAAATTCAAAGAAGAGGAAGAAAAAAAATTTCCTTATCAGCTACAAATCACCTCAAGGATAAATGATAATACCATAAGAGAAACCAAGTTACTTTAATTTCAGCATGAGGTTTTAATGAAAAGTGTATTCTTTCCCCTGGTATTGACACAATTAGTTTCTAGGAGGATAATTGGAATCAAACATGATTGATTTCAGGTAGGAAAGCAAGCAGCAGGGACAGATGAACTTCTGAGCCACAAAGCTCTTTTTTTCTTTCTGTTGTCATCAAGAATAGTAATTAAAAGGAGGCATACCTCACCCACCTTCAAGATATGATATTTCAGCAGAAGTGTCCCTAAAATTAATGTTGTACAAGTTTTCTACCAGGTCTCAGCATCTATTTAACTTTTGATGTCTCTCTTTTGTGCTGACAACCAAATGCACCTTCCCTCCCTTAATGGTAGGAGCATTCATAGGAAAGACTGTCCACTCCTGTGGCTGACAGGTGGAGGGAAGGCTGCTGGGACAGGGAGCACTCCTGCTGACCTGCTGTTCCACTCATGCTGCTCGTCCAAATGCAGGATTAGGGTCTGCCCTGGTGCAGAGATGGGATGGAGATGCAGATTTGACACAGAGAACCTGCCCCATATGATTTTCTCACGTTGCTTGGCAGATGTAAGAAAACATTTTAGTCACAAAACCATTGACCCTTTAAACACCCTTGGGATGAAGGCTGCTCTTGCACTATTTCAAGGAGTTTTATCAGCCAACATCATTCCAGCATTTTCACCCAGAGTAACACCCACAACAAACCCAACCTGATGTGTGTTTAGCTGATGTGTGTTTAGAGCTGTTCTCTAGACAGCTAAAACAAGGGTGGATCTGTAGAGTGAAATGTTGCTGAAAAGGTATGAAGAATTTGCAGGTATTTCAGAGAGCTTTACTTTGGATCAATTTAATGGTATCCCATAAGCTGAAAGCCTATTAGCAGCTGGAGCAGCTTGGTTTCATGCTAAAGGAGTTGAATTCACATGCTCCAAGTCAATGTGATGTAAATTAAAACTCTGGAACTGGGGTTGATCGAGCAATTAACTCTGTTTTAACAGGATGTTTTATTGCAGCTGCAGTCTTAGATACTGCCTTCTAGCAACAGACTTCTGATGTGGACACTTAGTCTTCTCTTTTACTGCCTTAAAATATTCTCCGTTGAAAATTTTGACCTTCCAGTTATACAGAGCTTGGCAATAAAGGGTCTCCTATCATGCTTTCATGATGGTTTTGCATTTGCCACATGGAAGGAAAAAATCCCACACCATTTATTGTTATTAATAACAACTGTTGACAGTGCAATGGCAACTGCTATGTGACTATAGGTATAGGTATATCCACTATTGTAATTGTTTAGAAATCTGCAACTTTTGCTAAATAAGTCTGAAAGCAAGTTTGGAGAGTTTCATCTTGTTATTTTCAATCTAAGTAAGTGTAATTTCAAGATCCAAGAGACCAAAACCCCTATTGTTAACTTCCAGAAACATAAATTGTTTAGTCAAGTTATTAGTGGAACTGACAAATTGGCAGGTTTTTGTTAATGCTGACATGACGTATACATACTTAAGTGGTTTTACTCTGCAGGAAGTAGATTAATTCACACTCCTTATTGCCCCACAGACTGTCATCTTAGGGACATGGTTTAATAAATTTACCTGAACATGAAATTAAAATGTGAGTAATGCCTTCTTATTTGATATGTATAATTTGTGATAGTAGTGAGAGGTGTTTTGAGCATTATGTACAATGAGAATTTGGCTGCAATTAACTTAAATAGAGGATGAGGACACAGTGGATATGGAAGGCATTTCATGACTAGTTAGCTCTTGTAGTCTCAGAAATGGTAAACAACCTGGGAGGCTCTGAGATTTCTGTCTTATTGAAATTGAATTGTCTTTAGGGAAAGTAAGGGAGAGATTGTCCTTCAAGAGCAGTTTCTGAAGACATTAACTTTCTGTCATTTCTTCAGAGAAATCTCTTCACATTTACAGTACTGACTTATGCTTTTATTGTCTTAAACGTCTGCTAGAAGAAAATTTTGATTGGAGTCTACCAGACCCTCCTAATTTTATGGAGGTATTAGCAATACTAGCCTGGTAATGTCCAGTAGCAAGGCCAAAGATAGGGTAGTAAATTCAGCTCTGCTGAACTAAAACTGATGATGCAGATTAATCTCAGGATGAATCCTTGTATCAGTGCTTAAACACATGTCCCTTTCATCTCCTTGATGGCTCAGAAGAGATTATAAGTTACTACTCAGTTGTGTGGAAGACATTTACAAAGTAAAATCTTCTAGACAAATCTTTAAGGAAAAGTATTTAAATTTTGATGTAAAGGAAAGAAATGAATGAATTAATGATTTGGAAACTTCTCAAAAGAGCTAATGCAAAAAACTTTCTATAATGCAATGTTCTGGCTGAAAATTAATATGCAGAAATCCAAGACAATTTAAAATTATAGTTCCCATAGCTACTGTAACACATGTAGGAACCTGGTAAGGCAGTCCTTGATAAAAGAGCATCTGTCTGTGTCTAATTTGGAGTTTTGGAGATGGACGTGTTAACTCTTTAGTGGGAAAAAGGCGGATAAGAACTTGAGATTTTAGTTGTCCTCATGTGCCTTCAATAAGCATGACATGACTCAGCTGAATTTTATTTTAAAGGTTAAACTCTGTCATCACCTGTACACATTATTGCAGGAAGAAAAGGCTTCTCCTTCAAATGAAGGAATCAAATTGCCTGCAGGGATCTTGTGGGGGGACAGCCCAGAGATGCCATGGAATTTTCCTGCTGTAAGTGGATGCATACTGTGAAGGTATTCTTGTCTGTCTTCTACAAACCACAAACATCCTTTCTCTTGGGCAAGGTGATAACACGAGAATGAGTAAACACCAGTTAACATCTCCCTGCCTGTGATCAGAGAGCCATCACTCAAAACCTAACCAACTGCACCAGAAAAAAATAAAATTAACTGTTAGATGTGTGTTTTAAGCAAAAGCATCTCTGTGCCTTTGGAGACAAAATAAATCTTAGTGTCCTTATGATAGTCTCTGAAATTTGGTGGTCTAGATAGTTCAGGGAAAATGGAATCTTCTGTATTTGACAGCATAATTATTATGCTCTGTCAGATTTATACAGCTCTTTCATAAGGAACACTTAATACTTCATACGGATATTACTTTTCCCATCAAATATCACTTTAGAAAAAGTTAATAATTTAGGAACCTTTATATTAAAAAATGGCTAATTCAACAGATGCATATGATATCATAATCAGACATTTCATGAAGCCTCTAAAACTTTTCCCTTTTGCCTTGAAGCAAATCTGATGTTTATACCAGACCCTCCTAAGCTTGATGATCCTGAATTTCAAGAGTTCTTTAAAGCTATCATACAGAGGATAGATGGTTGCTCCCTTCAGTATCATTTTGTCCTGAGATGGCCAGCTTACTCTCTTTACACATTCTTTCCTCTGATGTATCTCTGCCGTCATTAGAAAAAATCCCCAACTATTATTCTCTTTAAGCCTTGATTTTCAGGTTTATCTGAATTTCATTGGCACAAAAAATCTCCTGTAATAGGTATCATACTATCGATATTACTTGGAGAAGTAATAAAGTAAACCTCTAATATAGCTCCTAAGAGCAGTGTTGGCGCCATGTGAACATGGCAGTTTTTTAACTAGTTCAAACAGTGAGTATTTTCCTGTTTGAGAAGCAATAAATAACAAATGATATATAACAGAAGATTTGTGGGAGGGGAAAAATTAAAATCCATTAAGGTATAATCAATTCAATTTTTTTAAAATTCATAAATGAATGCTGAATAGAAGCCTGGATGGGACTCCAAAAGATGCCTCCAAAAAAAGGATTTATTTTTTTTTTACTCAGCATACATGCACAAACATGTACTTACTTAATAGCTATATAGATGTAATAAATATGTACATGAGCTTCTTCTCTCCTAATTTACCAGTCACCCTGAAGAAAACAAAGTGCTGTGAAGACCTGTTGTTGGTGGAACTGGATTTGGAAGGAATAAATATCCAATGAGTAGTGTTTTAGGACATCACTTAGGCTCAAGTCTGTGAAGTCAGAGGGAAATTGGATAAGACTGAGTAAATAGAAAATTGTTTCTGAAGTGCCTTCCATGGAAGCTTAAATATTTCATCCTTAACATTACAAATGTTCTTGCTCCGTCAGGGACGCCATTGCCAAGTATCCTCATTGATTCTCAAGGAAGAGAGCTGTAACACCACTTCATTTTTTACTAATCTATGGAAGAGTACAGCACATTAAGTGGAATTAAGGGATGCATGCCTCATCTTCCCACAGCAGCTCCTGAGACACCCATCAGTCTGTGCTTCTGCTCTGCACAGCCCATCACAGATGAATGCAATACAGAATTTGTGCTGTGGTCTAGCTCAAGCTGAATGTCACCAAGAGCCAAATGGACACATTTGATCAGCCTGGGTGAGGGTTGTTGTTAATTGTTGCTGCTTTTGAAAACCTAAGTTGCTTTGTATCTCAGGAGGAGGCGAAGTAAGTCACACATCATACAAAGGTGGGTAGGTAAAGCAGTGGGAAGTAGGAGGTTTTGGTAGACAAGTCTTCCTCCAAGAGACATTTGAAAGTGTTTCTCTCCATTTACCAGGCTGGGAACTTAGGCACTTACTTTCACGGTGTTACCTTGCTCAGTATTTAAATTATGAATGACTTGAATTTTGCTGTGCTTTTTTAGGATCTATGAGTTGTATCAATAATGGAGTACAATACCTGAAATTTGTAGGGTTATGAATCATCTCTCTGGAGATGACTCACTTGATTTGATTCAGAACTAAGGAATAACTTAAAATAAAGATCATACCTGCCTGTGGTAAGTGAAGTGATTTTCCCACTTCTGTCCTGTTTGCTGCTAGGCCATAAACCAGCCTGGAAATCTGAATTATGGTAGATGCTGATAGGCAAGCAGAGATCTATATTCTTTGGGGAATCTGTTTCCAGGTGAAGGAAAACTCCAGGAAGGAGGCATGTAGTCAGCTCGTGGGGGCAGTATATTTGCCATTCCTGTGTGCACACTTCCTGCTCTTACTGCACTGACCTCCCATCCCATCCCACCCCACCCCACAACCACCACTGCTGATTTATGCCCTTCCAGCCACGTGCTGGGTCTTTCAGCACATTACACTACGTTTTTCATTGCATTGCTTCACTCCAACCAGAAAAATGACAGTAGCTGTGTACAATCAGAAGCAGCTGCAAACATGAAGTGCAACCCCCTAGAGAAACTGCTCGCCTGAGTTGCAGAATTGCAGTTGGGGGAGATGGCACTGACCTTGGTCTGTGTCCCTTTAAGGATGTGGAATCATCAGATCCATTGGTTTGCTTCAGACACCAGCAGAAAAAAAAAAAAATTCTTCCAGAGCTATGAAACACATTTACTAAGAGACTAAGCAGCATATCAAGCCTTGAAATATGTGGTCTAGTGAGTTTCTTAAGGATATTTGGCCAGCACAGAAAATATTCAGTCATCCTAATCCTCAAGGATTGAGGAAAATGACTGTCAACATGTGGAGGAAAGCTGCAGGGTGAATTGAGCCCATCCTTCTATCTTGTGCCTTGGCTGGACAGAAAACTGCTATTAAGAAGAGTCACAGAGGTGACTGCAGATGTCAGTAAGGGACCTTTGCCACTAAATCCAAGCCTGGGATACATCTTTGCTAAGTGGTATTTTGCTTCATCAGGCCAAGGGTTAAATCCAAATCACTGATAATGAAAATGTTTCTATAAATACACAGTGGTTATTGCTATGCTGACAACTTTTTTTAATATCCTACTATGATTAATTGACATGCTTATCTAACACTTGCTATGACAAATAAACATGTCATTCCTTCACTTTGTCTGTTTCTTGATCCTGTGATGCATCTGAGACAAATATTAAGAAAATTCAGTTACCGTGGAAATCAAAAGCTTTCCCCTCTTCTTTTCCCCCTCTCTACCAAACCACAGTCACATATGCAAAGTTCTGAATGTGGATAAGGAGGACTGGAAACGTTTGTGTGTTACTCCATAGTTGGAGAGTCTGTGTATCTATCTTCTATATGGAAAAAACATATGTTGTGCCAAAAAAAGAGAGCTCCTCGAGAGCATGGCTGAATCATCAGTGAGTTTCAGGAGAGGAGCACCAGTTTCCAGAGCCAGCAGGATCACATGTCACGGAGACAATGCGTCACTGGAGGGCCTCTGTTGCCCACCCTGACTGCAGTTTCCAGCAGGAAGAAAGGACAAAGAAGTAACAGACAAGAGTACAAATGGAAAATTTGGGTTACAGGATTGACATTTTTGGAAATGAAGGGTATAGCTTATCCTTTTGCTACCAAGAAAGTGACTTTTTATTGGATGGCAATTCCCTAGAATTCAGCTACACCAGTTCAAATAAAAAAGAAATATTTATAACTTCTAGGAGGGGAAGAATATGTGAGCTTTTGAAATATTGCAGTAAAATAATTTTTTCTCCATCTTGATTGGTATAAAATTTCTAATTTATGCTACAACTTCTTTATATTTTCCTATTTTCATTCTGATTTTCTATATTAGGAGTATACAAAGGGACTCATGAGGGTTTGGCTGTGTTGAACAGGAATCATACTAATACAGAAGGGGAACTGGTAGTTTTGCTTGTCTGCTCCTAGCTTCTGAACATACAGAATAAACTGTTGTATTTCAATACACTTCAGTGTTATCTCAGTGTAAGACAGACTGTGGTTGTGTTGACCTGCTTACACATTGCCTTCAAGCAATGGAGCAAACTCAGTGTGGTTATAGTTTTGTCAGGAAAAAAAGAAATCACAGTCACATTTAGACTAATACCACACAGTTACAGACAAGTTCTTTTCTGCTGTGCATTGGATCTGTATCCAAAAGCCTTCACTGCTTTTTGAATCTGGAGTACCATGTTGCATAGATATTTTCAATTAAATACATGGATCAGATAGTTTTCTCTTGAGATACAGTTCTGGTTCCTGCCATGGGATTGATAAGGCTCCTGTGGCACTGTCTATTCAGTGGGTTTGTGCATTCAAAGGTTATTTCCTTTAGCCTAAAGCAAATGTTTTAACAAAAGATGCCATACCAGAGGTGCAGACTGAGCTGGAACTGAGTTTTCCACAGTTGCAAGTTACCAACTTGCTGCATCTGTGGACATGAGCAGAGACACAGTGACAGCCCCCGAGGATGCTGTGAGCACAGCCCAGCTCAGCGAGTCAGCTCAGGCTCAGTTACAGCAGATTTGTTTCCTCTCATACCCCGGGTGAACCCGCATTCTGCATCCCAATAACTGGGTGCCAGTGGGAGGTGGGAACTCAAAGTGCAATAGGTTGACTTACAGAAGTGTGAATAGGTTCTGTGGCTCCTTAAATCAGCTCACTAAGAGCTGATGCCATGGCTTAAAGGAAAGCAATGTTGATACTGGCTTAGCCTGTTCCTGGTTGGAGAACCAGGGGAAGGAATGAAAACATCAAGCAAATAACCATGCACAGCTATTGACTCCCTCTTTTTGATTTTCACGTCTCTTTTCCCCCTCTGTTCAATAGCTTCTTTGAATCTTCTTGGGGACAGTATGACTTCATGGAGAAAGGGAACTTGCAAAAACAAAAGAAAACATGAAATGCTGCGGAGATCAGTGCAGAACTCCCTGGGGTTTTATCAACTGAGCAAATAAATTACTTTAATGTCAGCAGCTAAAAGGTAAATTCACAAGTCACAGATGATGAAAAAAAGAAAGAAACAAACAAAACCCACACCTCACATAGGAATGAATAATTGAAATTTTGTAACTGGAATATGAAAAACTGAATTCTAGATTAACTCCAATGGCTGCAGTTTGGAAAGCAGCTTAATACAGAAAAGAGCAGAATAAGACGATGCAGCGTTATGAAGGAAAAAAACTGGTATATTTCAGAAGAAAGGATGTTGAAAGCAACATACTGAAAAGGGAAGAGACTTGGGAGTTTGGCTGAAGGGAAAAAGTAAAGTAAAAAATAAAAAGGCACCCTGTATTCAGGTGCATTTCAGGATACCATAAGTATTCTAAGCAATCTTGTAAGAAAAATGTTGTATAAATCAAAGAAGTAGTGTTATTGCTAGAAGGCTTGGGGAACGAGGGCCTTGCTCACAGCAGTATTCAGGTTTGAGGAATAAAATTGAGAAAACATGTAATCACTGTTGAAGGGAAAGCAGTGCTGAGCAATCACAGATTAGTCCTGATTTCCAAGATTCAACTACACTAAAAAGAGTAAGAAAATTCAGACTTATTTCTCCCTGATAAAGATAAGAGCTCCATGGGGACTTCCAGATTTCTCATAGAATCACCAAAGAAACCTGAGAAAATGTGATCCAATTATATTATTTAAATAACCAGCAGGTGGGAATGTTTGGCTGGATGTATGTCAAAAGGGAATTTCAAGTGAAGTCTTGGATTTCAGAATTAAATTGGCAAAATCTAAAAAATTACTTTTTGATGGGGAAGATCAGAGAAAGAAAGAGAACTATGGAGCTGAAGAGCAAGAACAAACAAGTCTTTCTCAGTCTAACAAAACTGTCCTTATTGGTCATAAAATTAAACAACAGTGCCCAGATGGTGACTCACTGGAAGTAAAAGCTGAGTGTGGTTCATTGCACCTCTCCATTCACATCTTACTTTGCAATATTTTTTCTTGGTGTGTCCAAATTCACCATCTACCTAAATATTTCCTAAGAATCACAGTGTGCTTTATGGTGAAAACTCAGAGAAATCAATGTTTTATTTTGCACATAACTTCAGAGCTGTGTGCAAAAAACATAATTGCTCTCTTTTGTTTTCCCTTTTGTTTTCCCCCTTCGTGTGTGTGTTTGTGAGAACAACTGCAGCTTGGTACAGGTGCAGAGAGAAAAGAGGATGGAAATGTAACCTGGAAGAAGCTGTGAGGGCATGAAGGACCTGGTGAGAAGTGACTAGTATCATCTGTTGTTGTTGTTCCAAGCAGCCATAGCATAAGTGACATGTGTTTCTTTTGAAAAAGTTTCTCCTATCCCATCTGTTGGCCATATGGGTGAAAAACATGGTTTTTCAGCATGCCCACACCTACTCACTGGCCAACAATCTGTCCTGGCCTAACCATGGCTGCCGACTGTGCCATAGCAAATTGTTCTTCTTAGAAACAACCAAAGGAATCTCTGCCTGTGAGATGGGCTTTAGGAAAAATTTGAGAAAAATGAACATATGCAGCAATCTATTTTGAGCCAGTGGGATTCTTCAGCTTGCCTCGCTGCTCTTTCAGGGGATAGAGAGAGAAAATTTGCTGGATTTTCAGCCAACTGGATCAATGGAGATAGTTTTTTGAAAAGGGCCTGGGCAGAGAGTTGATATAAACTAGGTTGGCCCATTTCCTGATTAGAAGAAACCAAAAATGGGTCATATCTTAAAGTCCATCTCAGATTTTATGGTGGATCCATACGCATTGATTTGGTGAACTGGAAAGTGGGAATGGCAGAATACACTTCTTTTGGTGGGAATTTGCATTGAATTTAATGCCTTTGATATGCACTGGAGAGCAGTGCTGGTGTTCCCAGGGTATTTTTCTTGGTGGATCCAGAGTTAAAGAGCACACTTGAGCACTACCACAAGTCCCAATGGATCCATGCCCTCCATCAGGTAGTTCTCTCCATATGCATGCCAGACATCTGGGAAAAGCAGCTGACAAGAAACCTCACTGCAATAAGCACAATGCAGACATATATTCAAGAACTGTAATGGATGTAATAAAATTAAATGCTCCTCCTTCCCTCCTTCTATTCCCCCAGGACATGGCATTTCTGCTGAGACCAGGGCTTTCTGGAAGGAGGTGCAGCCATTTATATGTCGCAGAGACAACCACCAAAATCCCTAATTGTGTGGCCAGTGAATTAATATGAAGACCTGATCCAAACATGATTAATATACTGAAAAAAAGCATTTAAAAACTCCTTACTGACTGGGTTGGGTTTTTCCCCTTGAGGTTTGGACCTTGACCTAATTTAGCAGTGATGCTTTTCTCCTCAGTATCAAATAGTGCTTTTCACAGTTGATACTCTTCATGTGTTCTATTAAGTCTGGAAAGGCATAGTCCCATTTACAGGGCATACGTTTGAATTCTTCTAATAATGGCTTTTTGTAATTGTCATCTGTGACTGTAATGTTTTCAGATAAGTTGTTCTCCCATTATGAAAACATCATTGTCGTTTTCAAAAACATTACAATTTAAAATTTGCAACTCAATAAATCATTTCAGTCTTTTTGTGCTGCAAGTCACCAGGCAAGTGATCTTTAATGTCTTACGAATTCAAAAGAAAAGAGAGCTGAGAACAGAGTATAAAATCTACAGCTTGATTAGGTTTGGAACATGCACAACACAACTTAAATAAGAGGTCTAGGGCCCACCAAACCTTGACTGTAATGCTGTTATCATGCTTCAAAAGCCGTAGCAATCAAGAAAGAATTGCATAATGAAAAGCAGTTAACAAGGAAGAAGCTTCTTCAGCTGCTGCCCAATTTGAGAGTCTGAGTCTACTAATTCTCTTCCTGACTATCTTCAGCTGTTTCATGATGTATTTCAGAGGGTGGTTTTTTGCTGCATCCACTAGGCATGCTCCTGCTTTTTTTTTAAGAGAAGGAAAAGTAAAGTATCAGTCAGACTTTACAAAATGCTCCTTATGCTATGGAGTTGTACATCTCTATATGCAAGATTTGGAAGTCCCTAGACAGTAAGTAGTCTGAATCACTCATTATTCTCTTAATCATAGATGCAAACTGCAGGTGCCTGAATTCACCAAAAGATGCACTCACATGTGTATGCTCTAAATACAACTCTAAGTGGCTATAAAATGTCAGATATTCCCCATCAAGGAAGTATGGAATAATATATAAAATGGAATAACACTATGGTGATTCTGCTTATTTCTGGTCTTCAAGTGATACTTTTTTTTTTTTTAGGATTACAAGAACATTATTGTGTGGTAAGGAATATATTATTGCTGTTGGAAACAAATTATCTCTCAGCCTGCACACATTAAGTTGTTTTCCTTGCTGTTTTAAGGTGTGCAGAAGTCTGTTTTTCCAGAACAAAGGGAATGCTGCTTCTCTGCATTATTCCTAATAAGTCCAGAGTCCCTGTTTGCTATAGAGGTGTTATGATCTGTTTATTAAAACTATTAGAAATGCCTCTGCCCAATTTAAGGTGCAAATGAGACCATATGCCAAAGTTAATAGTATGGATTTTGTATAATAGTAAATATGAGAGAGAGGAGAAAGAAATAGAAAAAGAGGTGGGTGGAGAGAGAGAGAGTGACAGAGACAGATTGAATAGAAAATATCACCACATTGTGGATCCCAATGGTGCCCCATCAATCCTCTCCATCTGGTCTTGGTGGTGAGGGTCCCTCAAAAGCACAGAGTTGTATGGTTAATACACATTTGAGCTGGGTGGGAAGGCCCAGCTAGCTCCCCTAGCAGGAACAAGTCTGACCCAGGCTCTTGCAGCAGCCTCTGGCTCTGTTGCATCCCTTTGCATCACGAGCAGTGCTCTGCTGCAAGCCTCAGCAGTGAGTCTGGGGAGCACTTTGGGGTGTCTGATGGATTCTGGCACCTCCTCAGCTGCTCCTCGTGTGAATGTCCCGTGGATGAGACCTCCCTGGGGTGGGGATTTTACAGTGGAGCCAGTTTTTGTGTGGGAGGATGGGCACTCACTGCTCTGAGCAGAGGTTACACCACACAACCAAAATTCTCCTCCTCCATTCTTGGCTGGTGAGGGGAAGTCTGTGTAAACCTGGCCTTTGGGCTATGGCCTCCTGACCCCAAACCCAGCCAGGGATGATTTTCAGGACATTTGCTGAGTTTGGCTTTCATGTTCTTCTCCCTCAGCATTATTTGCTTTTTCCTAGACCTGAGGTGATTGAAAATAGTGTCACCTTTATCTTCTCAAGTTCCTTTAGGCAGCTGAACTTACAGTACAAGGTTCCACTCTGGCTATTCAGGGTGGGGTGGGGTGGGTTGGGTTTTGGTTGCAACTTTTACAGTAACAAGAAGTAGGCTGGTGCTTTGGATATGCCTGATCCTTCCTTTTAGACAGCAAGCTATCTTGAAAATCCCAACTATCTACAGTGGGTGAAAGAGGAGTGCTCTCAGGTAGCAAACCTTCAGAATATTCCCCTTTTACATTCTCCCAATGACTTTTGGGAGCTGTATCTTGGGAGTATTGCATTGACCTTTTGTTATCTTCCCATAGAAGAGCAAATAAATTGCCCTTAAAGGTCAACTTAGAAGAAAGCAAGAGAAGAGGTAAAATGGGCAGCACTGCATCCTGGTGCTCCTTCTGGGCCTGGATTTTCATATTCAAAATCAGCAGGATACTTCTTCTAGGAGAAAAGCTATCCATGTCAGAATCCTAATGACCAAGAGGGCGTAGCAAAATCTGGAATACAGATTTTGGTTTTGAAAAGAGATTAAACGAAAGGAAGGCTTGAAACAGATTAAACCTGTCAGGAAGCACATGAGCTATTGCCAAAATAGCTCTCTTCCCTTTTTTTTCTTCCCCCCCCTCTGGTTACCCTGCAGACTGGTGCACTCTTTACAACAAGGGAAACATTTTTCTAGGTTGTTAACTAACATTATGAACATATTTTGTTCTGGTGGAACGTGAGATTTTATTGCTGTTACTCCCTGATGCACAAACAAGACTGTGAAGGAAAAATAAATCCCATCATAATAAAACAGATTTATTAAACTGGGGCTATTTGCTTACAAACTGAAGCTGAAATTAGAAAAGGCCTCATTCCCTTGGATAACCTGATTCTGAGACATACCTTTTATTAAAAACACCTACACAGTCCCCTCTTGTAGTGGAATTCGTAAAAAAAAATAATAAAAACCCAAAGAAAATGTTCAGTGTGAAAGGAGCCATGCCTTGCACACTAGCTAATCATACTGAGAGAAGGAATTTCATGCTAGAAGAATCACTAATTCATGATTATCTTTGCTTACCTGCTCTTGGTGTTTCCTTGCAGTCCTGTTTCCTTGGGTGCTCTAATATGGTTGTGATATTCTTTGTGGACATACTGATATATATCTATATCCACTTAGCAAATATGTAGTCCTCAATTAAGAAAATATTAAAAGTCTGTGAGTTCTGTTAAAACACCTGGAAAAAGGAGATTTGGTATTGTTACCCCCTGCCAGTAATGGTGGTTAAATAATTGGAAGACTACTAAATACTGTGAGACCTCCTTAGTTCTCTCCAGAGTCCTCCCACTTCTGCTTGATCCTCAGCAAACATGTCTGTATTTAAAAAGGTTTTTGTAAAGCACTTTTCTTACTTTATTCAGTTCTTAACTTATTTCATGCAATCTTTTTTTCCTGGTGATTCCTCACCAGATTAGATATTTGTTTTGATTTAGAAAGGTTTTGCACAATGGAAGCTTGGTCCTTGTGTTGTGGGTGCTTTGCAGTGGCAGAGATGCCCTATGGATGTGTTTGGAGAAAGATTTGGGATTTATGAGTTCACTTCCATTCTTTATAACTGAACAAGCTGGCATTTAGAATGGGCTGCACAGGTCACAGCAGATGTGGCCTCAGTCCAAATGAATTTTGTGTCTATTTTATGCCTTTCTACCCCCTAAAATTCCATCAAAGCTGCAGGCAACTATTGTAATGTATTTGGAGGCTTTTCTAATCTCTACCCAAACCACCTAATTGAAACACAGGTTACTATATGCTCTTGTCTACCCAAAATCCAGATGCTTTCTGCTTGGGTTACATGTGATTAACTATTAGGGTTATTTGTTAAGTGAATGAGATATTGCAGGGCCCTACAGGATGGCAAAGGTGTCACCCAGGGGTGTTAAAGTGGCATCTGCAGAGTAAGAGGCTGAGGCTCAAAGCTGTTGTCCTGTTTGGGCAATGTCAGGGATACACAGTACCTTGGTATAGGAGGTGATAAAGACCACAGAATTTGGAAATGTTTGTGGTGCAGGTCAGCAATGAGTCAGCCCAAAGTTCTCCTCTGTGAGTGTGAATAATACCCTCTATAGTGACACTGAATTGCCATTTCAGAGAGGCAGAAATTTAGCTGCAGTTTTTCTTTGCTCACCTGTTCCTCAAGAGCTGCATCCTATCCTCCAATCTTAGCTACATTTCATTTCTTCAGTTAGCTAAATGCTTTGGGAAACATACATCTGAGTCAAGGAAGGTTAACAGGATCAGATCCTCAGCTGGTGTCAAGCAGCACTGCTCCATTATCATTGAAGAAATGGCACCAATTTAGGTTTATTCTATTGTATTTCTCCTGAGGACTAGTATCAGTAATGGGTTTGTGCTCATTAAATGGTGTCTTCCTGACTCTGCTTTTCTCTGCTTCTGTGGAAATACATTAGTTTAAAAGTTCAGTCCCTGTAAAATAGAATGTGCTAGGCAGCTCTTTGAATGGAGAATTATCTGGTTTGTTACAGGAATGCCTATGTAAATCACTGTTGGGAAACATTATGTTAAGACTTATTGTTACCAAATCCTCCACAATCTGAATGGGAAACTTTGTTAACTGAGAAACTATTTTTCCTTGGCATTTTGTAAGAGGGTCCTAAAGACGTCAAGAGGAGGGAAGTGGGTGTTGATGAATTTTATAACAATGAGTCATTTTAGCTCTGGGATAATTTTTGATGGGCATGGATGGTTCTTTGCCATTCCAGGAAGAATTCAGACTTCAGAGTCGGTTTTGCCAGTGGCCAGGACAGACAGTTCCTTGCTTGGAGATCTCAGGCTCTGGTCCCTGTGGTGGGAGGTGATGGCAGTCAGTGTGGTACAGACTGAGTGTGGGAGGTGAGAGCTCAGCAAAGCAAAGTGAAGGAAGAGCCAGACTGGTTTGCTGCTGCCATCTCACTCTGAGTAGCCAAGTGGCCTGGGTTTGGCTCAGCTAATACAGGAGCATATGTTTTCTCTTAAAATCCCTTTCAAATAATCCCTTCCTGTCCTAAATGGCTCAGTGTTCCCCAGGGCATGAGCCACTTAGGAAGAGGTGTCCTCTCCTAGGTCTCTACTGGAGATCACATAATATTAATCTATCTTGGTGCCATGGGGAACATAAGTTTCTCCTAAGGGCTCTGTTAAAATTCAAAAATCCTTGATTTAAGAGAAGTTAGTGGGATAACCACCAGTTCAGCCAATGCTGCTACGTGATCAAAGTAGAATTTAAATACCAGTTTGGTGTGGCAAAACTAGGCCAAGATGAATGTATGGCATATATTAAACTCTGGTCAGAAATCACATTTGCTTTTCCTGTCCTTATCTTTGCACTTCTGACCATAGTTTTTCCAGACTTGGAAAAAGAAAGTTGTCTGACCAGAAGATGAGAGCTCTCTCCAGGAGTTAATCTGAAGTGTGCTGAGTGACTTACAGTGCTCTTGCACATATGTATCATCTCAGTGCCTCTCTTATGCATAACAGGAAAACTCTGGGGTTTAAATTAGGTGAACTATTTTTGCTTTGCCACTTAAAATGTTTGATGGCATAGTGTTGCTTATTATATTTGTATCCTTTGCATTGTTGGGTTTCTGTGGCATTCACTTTTTTTTTTTTTTAGTTTTCTAGGTTAATTTTTGGTTTGTGTCTTTCTCATATGACTTCATCTCTGCCTGTCATGGTATTTTAATTATTCACAATTACTGCTATAATACAAGACATCTAATCAACCTGGATTCTTTTGACATTGTTTGCACTATATATGCCTAAGTCTTTCTAGATGTTAATGTGGAACAAGATCTGATATTAGACTTTTCAGAGTCACAGAGCCTTCCTTGTTCCCGTGATCTATTCTAAATTCAGATAATTTAAGGAAATTATCTTTCACCTATTTTCTCACTTAGTCACTGTGAACTCCTAAAATCTATTCTGGCTCACTTTCAGATTAAAAACTGAACAGAGTCATGAACTTCTAGTCATGAATCTCCTACTTGCCTTAAAGCAAAGCCATGACAAACTTTGTCTTACTTTTAAGATGGGAACTGTCTCATAGTGCTCTTGACAGGTATACAATCTCCACCTAAGAAAACAGACAGCAAACTTCTTCATAAATTCATGTACTTTCCAAATCTAGTAGCACTTAGCAGAAAGCAGTACAGAAGAATCAGAAACAGGTGATGACAGCAAAAAAAATCTCCCTGCTGACTTAAATACCTCCCCACCATCTGGAAAGGCACAGCAATAGCATGTCAATATTGAGTATGTGTTTGTGTGTAGGGCCATGGACAGACATCAGGTTTCTTCCAGGTGGAGATTCTCTTCAGAAGTTCCCTAAATTTGAGAGAAATGTTCTCAGGTGAAAATAGTCTGAATGAGCACAGCACTGATGCTGGAATGTGGCAGCAGCCAGGATATGTACTAAAAGTCTAACCCCAGCACTGCTCCTCCCACCTGGATGGCCCTTTTTAATGACACTGACTGACTCCTGTTGGTTTAGTACACCCATTTAGCACCCATTTTATTTATTTCTCTCCACTTATGTATTGTTGTACATCTTAGAAATACCAGTGACTGAGTGGATGCACCCTGGGGGAAGGAAACATTCCATCCTGCAGGAGCAGTTGAAAGGTGATCACAGAACTTATGACAGGGTAGAAAGAAGAGACCCTCCTCAAACATTTGCAGAGCCAGGAGCACTGCTCAGCAGCAGGGACAGCTGGGCATGGACACCCAGACAGAAGGAGAAATGTCCCAGGAAACAGGCAGGACTTCTGTGAATTTACTGTGCCCCAGAGGCCTCTGAGCTGACAGCTGCCAAACTGACCATAGGCTTTGCCCTGTCCTCCCTCCACATCTGAAATGCTCCAAGCTGTAAAACTTTCCAACACTCCTTTCCCATCAAGTTACTTTGAAGTTTCCTCTTCTTTACAAAGTTTTATCTAGCTAAAACCTGGCTTTTTGGTTTAAAAGCATGTAGGAGAACTTGTGAAGGAAACAATGAGGCTGAGGGACAGGATGTTCCATATCCCTGCTTGGGGTATGAGGGGAGTTTGGTAAGGGCAGGGCACAGGAAGGAAAAATGAACATTTCAGTGAGGGCTGCAGCTCTGCGTGGGCAAACCACAGGATGCTGCTGCAGTCACGAGGAGCCATAAGAGTTATTCAGAAACTTTCTCACATGGATGACTCCTGGCTGCTTTTCTTAAAGTGTGACTCATAAATCCCTTCTTGAGATAGGTACCAGTCATCATAAACATTGTCAAGAGAGTGCAGGGAAATATTGAGATCACGAGAAAGAGGAAAGGCTTGCCTGTGTAAATCATGGGCAGTCCCACCTGTTCTCAGATCCAGGTGATTTTTATGCAGTTAGAGATGGGAGAAGTGGAGGGAGAGAGCACCAAGACTATTTTGGCATGAATTTTGATCATCTGTCTCTAGTTTCCAGCAGTGTGTTGTTACAGATGTAACTTTATAACACCTTCTATGAGATGACACAAGGGCAGGTCTCATTTCTTCCCTCTGTTCCCCTAAATTTCAGCAACAGTTGCTGTACTTAAATCCATTTTTATAACAGTGAAACACCTAACCTCCTTCTGGCTAATTGGTGCTCTAGCAGCAGGAGATCGTATGCCAAGGCAGCAGAATTCCCTGCCTGTTCAGCATCTGCAGGCTGCTCACATGTGTAATGTCAATATGAAGTTTAAACATTATAAAAGTGAGTCTAGATAGTAATTGGTTGAAATACATACAGTGATATCAAAGCTTTTGTAGTTTCATGGTTTCACTGAAAGTTGACATCCTCCTAGAAACAATCACATTATATTAAAATAAAAGATTCTATATTAAAATTTCAGAATTGGTGATTTTTGGTACATTTCTGAGACAAACACAATGTTTTCTGAGAGGCTATTTTCCCAAATGAAGTGTCCTATATTCCCACTTTAACAAATACGTGTTTGTATTCACACTGTCCAGAAACTCTCTGTTTCAGTGTAGGTTCAAGATTTGGTTTTTGTCATCTTTTCTGGGTGATGTGCTCTCAGAATCCTTTAGAATTTGAGGACTAGCTAGGCAGGCCATCACAGCAGCCGAGCAATCTCCATTCTTCAGGAAACTGCTTCTTCCTGGGCCCCAGACTGGGTGCTGGATCCATGAGAAATCAGGGATCCAGTCTCAAATCATAGCTCACTTCTGATCTGTAACCGCTTAGGTACAGCCCCAGCACACTGAAATCCATCAGGAACATCCTGCAATCCCCTGTCACCTTTTATCCTGTTAATGGGGAGGGAGCTGTGACAGGGGACAAAGCGAATTTGAAAGCTATGCTTGTGGGAATGGTTTATAGACAAGAAGATGGATGTCATCTAATCAACCCACAATAAGCTCCCTCCTGCTTCATGCTGTGTTGTTCTTTTGCTGTCCTCTCTCGTTCATTGCCATTATCACCCAGGGCATCCCTTTCCTCCTCTGCACTCCCAGCTCCTGAAAACCCAATCTGCATTTAGTAAATAAGGGACGAAATGAGTTCTCATCCACATGACTGACACTTTGGGTTTGAAATGAGAAAGCCTCTGCTGTTGATGCAGTGCCCAATTTAAAGCAATATCACCTGTCAGTTTGATAAAAGGCATGGAGAAAATATCCCGTCTCGGCCAAGGGGGGGGAAAGGTGTCATCTAAAATAAATTTGAGCCTTAGAAAAAAAAATATACACAAACAAATGGCTGGGGATTGTTTTTATGGTTCTATTCGCTGGGGCGAGTCGTCAAAACATAAATTACTGCTTATTTGTGACAAACAGAATGGCCAGGGATGAAGGTTGCAGGACAGAAGAGATAAAAACTTGCTTGTGGAGTTTTTTTTTCATATCCATTGAAATGAGCTGTGTGAAAAGACTATTTTCAGAACTTCAGACTTAGCTTTCTTGGTGCTCTGATCTTTATTTCTGTTAAAAAATAAGTCAATGTATTTATCCTTTGCCTTTGTCCTCCTGAGCTTTTGCTCATATTTCAGCTTATAGAAATGCAAACAGTGTCCTGCTTGTTTGCTTTTTAAATAAGCATCTTGCTTAATGCTTTGGCTCTTTGTTGCACTGCATGTCAGTGCTGCAGGAGATGTGCTTCACGGTGCAGGGAGGTGCCTCTGGAGCTGGTGCTGCTGGTTACAGACACCCTTTTCACCTTCAGCTGCAGACTATGACACAAAAGACAAGTCCACTACCCCATTTGAAACAGATCCGGTCTCCACCATCCAGCAGTGATTGCTACCCCATACCTAAGGCTTGGAGAGTTTTCTACCCACTTTCTCTGGGTAGCCAAGCTGCAGAAACTTGTCTATAGATGGCAGAATGGGGGTAAATGCTGCTGAAGGTGATGTTGTGTAGCAGAATTCCCATCATAGAGGTGAATCCTCTACTCTGGGCCCAGCTGTTCTGTCCATTTAGCCAGAGTAATTAGCTAAGGGAAAAGAAGCACAAAACCCACAAAAAGCTTCTGGGAGTTGACAGATATACCATGCTTTAGTCAGTTCCCCACTACTTGGCCAGACTGTTGCAATGGAAGACAAAATATCAGATACATAAACAAGTATGTGGTGTTCTGCAGTATATGAAATCCTCATCCAGGAAATTGTCATCTTCCTTGAGCTGGACAGTTGGGAGGGAAGAAATTTTCCTGTTAAAGAGGTGTGGCAGCCTGAAGACCTAAGAAACTGTTTCAGGAAAATACTGTAAAGACATCTGTGAGATGCTAGGCAATTTATCAAGCAGCAGTAAAGCCCATATTAAGCTCAATAACACCTGTGAAGACAGTCTGAAAGCCATGCAGCTCGTGGGAATAACTCACATCAGGAGTTGCCAGATGTGGGGAGGAACATGTGGAACCTGTGAATCAAAGGGAGGTGTTAAATAGGTGTTAAATATAATCATGTCTTTCTCAGCCTCAGGGTTTAAGTTTTGCTCCAAAGCCAGTTTGAATCTGATTTCAGAGGAAGGCTTTTACTCACTCTGTAATGCATTGCAATATCCAGCAGGTAGAACTCATTGAGGAAAATTGCTTCCCACAATGATATATAGGATCATTCAGTCACATCTCTGTGCTATTTAGGGGAAATTATCCATGGGATTGTGTCATTAGTTTAAAAGCTGCCTCAATTGTTTTTCTGTCAGGATAATTTTAAGCTATGCAAGAGTATTAGTTGGAAAAACAAAATGAGTCTAACTCCTTCCATATTGCTTAAATCTGGTTTTAAGGTAATGTTTTCCTCTTTTGTAACAACTCTATTGAGGAGTGAAGAGTCTGAGTTGGCCAGTGACTTTCTGAATGCAGCTACCCTCTGTTAATCAGGTGCTCAGCTTTCATGGGCTTGCACTTCAGCCACTGGCCTTGTCTGCCCTTGCTACATCAAAAACATCAAAAGGAGCACAGCTTTGAAAATTTCCAACCACAGTTCTAATGACAAAATCCATGAAATAACAAAGTGCTTGGAAAGGAGAGACCCTGTTCACATTCATCAGTAATGTGAGTTGTTTCCAGGGGAATTTGTTTAATCTAAAGTCTCTCTAGAGAGAGTCAGAAAGGAAATGTAGAATAGATGATGGAACTATTCAAAACTAGACATACTTAACTACAAATAGAATTGGTGAGCATTGATGAGTTGAGAGTTGGTGGAAATCAACTTTCTCTTAGGGAAAAGTTCTGTACATCAAAGAGAAAAACTGAATTGATAATAATGGTAAATAGCAATGTAAGCTAAGACTAAAAGAAAGACAATGAAGGCATGAAGGGAATTCCTGGGTGACCTTTAGCAAGTCACTTTAGCTTCTGGCAATAGAATGAGGTATCACAGCCATGATGCTCAAATTTGGTGTAAGGGGAAAGCTGTAATGGACTTGAAGGGTATGAGTACTCTGACAGAAAGTGTTCTCTGCTGCACCTCAGAATGCTGCCTCTGCCTTTAGCTCAGGCCTTTTGCTGAGCTTTTCACAACTGGCTTCTCCCTTTAAATTTGGATGCACGTTAAGATAACGCAGCCAAGCATTCTGCCCTGGGATAGGTGACCTGGACTGGCAGCTGCTTGTAAGAGCAGGCAGGCTCGGATGACAAAATGTTTTATTAGTCACAGTGATCTTGAGGCACATGGTAGGACCAGCAGCCTTAGCAAAAATGCATTGTACTAAGTGCTGTAAGGGCAGATATTGAAGAGGGATACCTCTATTTCATCCATAACAAAGGAGAATTGGACTTTAATTGTAATAGACCAGCTGCACTTGTTTGCTCTTTTATGAGCAATGGTTCTTGACAAGCCTGAATGTCTCCAGATAAATAGAAATAATTTTAACATTTCTTGCCCTGAAAATTGGTTTTTTAACTCAATTGTAAATTAGATTTTTCTGTTTGCATCCATAAGAACTATCCAAAGTGGGGTGATGCATGCTCAGTTAGCAAAAAGATGTAGCTAGAGGTATCATAGCCCATGTGCATCACTAAGAAAGAAACAGAGCTTTTGGAGTTGCCTTGGGCTCGCTTTCCACCAAAGGGAAAATGTGACACTGTCATGCACTAACAGCATACGAATGCTTCTTGAATTAAGTCTGGGATAGAACAGCAGTACCAATGTATGGAGTTTGAAACATACACTAAGAGCAAGGAATTCTGATGGGAGGAGCATTTTCTTGTGCCTTTTTAATTTTTCAGCAAAACATACTCAGTAGTTAGTAGAACTAACTTTCTGTCCTCTAATGTTATCCCTCAACATTCAAGAGGATCAAAAAGGTCTTAAAGGAAATGTCTCTGTGAAATGGATGTCATAAATCAGAGAAATATCCAATAATAAAGCATTTAAAAGCATTAAATTTATATGACCCAAAGGATGCATTTATAGAACCATACACAGAATCAAATTTTCAGAGCCAACTCCAGGGTGTGCCTCGAACCACTGTAAGGTGCCAAACAAACATTTGGATGTAAATAGTACCAAAGAATAGTTCGAGTGTGAAAAGATTCTGACACCAGAGACTGTGGAAACCATTTCATTGAAGGGCTCCTCCAAACATTTGTATTTGTTTGGATTTGGGTTAAATATGATTTTTGCAATGTAAGATGTTCTGTTATTAGAAGAGATGGGATGTAAATTCTGTCTATTCAGTTTGGATTTTATGCAGCTGGAAGGCAAGGTTATCCATGATGTCTTCCCTAGACTTCACTCTCTCCTATTGCCAGTTACCATTATAGTAACCTTAGAAGGGACTTAGTTGCCTAAACGAGTGTACTGTGCCTTTTGAGATGTCCTAGAAAGTCTTCTATCCATAAGAAGATGTCTGACAGGTGAGAAACTCATATCTGGCAGCCCTGTGGATGCTCAGCTCACCAGCATTTGTGTACCTGACTTATCCCCTCTATGTACAGTTGGAATTAAATCCTGTTCCCCCATATCCTAAACCTACAGGTCCTGATAAAAGCATGAATCCCTGTCCCCACAGCTGGTAGTGGTAATCAGTGACAATAGCAAGCTCTTACAAAGAAAGAAATTCTGCCCAAGGACAGAAATATTACAAATACTAAATCTGAATGTCCCCTAAACAGAAGCTCTGAGTGAAAACAGCAAAAAAATGTCAAAACCTACCCAATTCTGTGTAAGCTGGATATTTCCAATTACATCAGAGTTCAGTTCAGCACACCCAGGCTTTTTGGTAGACATGGGAAATTTCAACAGAATAGAAAAGCCTACAGAGAAGGCATCAAAGCATAAAGCATATTCTAGTGGGGCACAGTTAAAAAAAATAGATGAACTTTATGCCTAGATAAGGGAGAAAAGTCTTTGGAACAACAAAATCTCATCACTCTGATCAGAAATCATGCCTTATATTCCTGGGTTTCATTGTATTCCCAGCAAATCAATCCTAGCTGTTTGTATGTGCTCTATCCTGGTCACAGTTACTGTAAAAATTTCAATAGCAGATATCTATAGAAAGAACTGTCCACGAGATGGCCATTTTTCAAGTTTCTTATTGGGTGAGACTGGGAAAGGCTGATGTTAACAAATATACTATCTGTGAGCTCATAGAAGAATGGGTATTGGGACCCTGAATAAGGTATAATTTATGCACTATTGATAGCCATCCACTGAAGATTTTACCACAAAACCTAAAAACTCACAATATGTTATTTCTGTGTTAAAATAAAAAAGCTCTTTTTCTGTTTAAGCACCACTAAGTAGTGAATTGCCTAGTGATCTTGAATATAAGGACATTTGGCATCTGGTTTTGATGGAAAACAAACCCCATCATCTGTCCATGGCTTGTAATTATCCCTTTTCAATGATTTTCCTGACTGCATGACTGAAAAATTATCCACCTGCAGCTCGAAAGACAATCTCCATTTCATCCTTCAGAGGTAAAACGTTCCACAAAAGATCAGGACGGCACCTCAGGCAGGGTGCCTCTGCAATAGCAGAGTGTGTTTTACACATCTGCCTACTTTGCTGTATCTCAAAAGACACCAATATAAACTCTAATTACATGCATTCAGAGAGAAACAACATCCAGCACGAAACGTGCTTATGAGAAAAGGAGACTGATTCAGAATTCAATGTAATATGAGCCTGACTAATTGAAATCCATGTGTTTCTAATGATCATGCATTCCTACTTCATGAAATCAGCATAGGAGTCTTTCATTCTTATTGCAAATCTAATTTGGTTCTTGCAAATTAATTAAAGATTTATTATCTGTATTTCATCTGTAAATAATTTAAAGAATTCATGTCATGCTTTTTAGGTGACGCTTGCCCTATGATCAGTCATGGGGGCTGCTTGGAATGAGATAGCTTCTAAAAAATGGGGTAGCTCACATGGAAGGCATTATCATAGGAAAAGCACCTCTGAGGAGATTTTGACAGAGTGCAGGTGACTTATCTGTTTGGAAGATGCAAGATGTATAGCAGCTGACTAGGCGGGACCCAAGGAAAAATGTGATAAGTGAACACCAAATATCCAGAGATGCTACAAGTGCTGAGTGATAGCAACATTTCAGCATAATCCTTCTCGGGAATGGTGTCATATCCTCTGATATATACTGAGCTGGTGTCTGGCTTTGCTCTACACCACAGAAAATATGCAGAGAATAAGAGAAAATATTAGTGTGTGTGCATGCATGTGTGAGACCGAGTGAGCGGGGCAATACAAACCAGTGACCTTTAATGGATGGAGTCAGAGGCAATCAACTTCACATCATAAGATCAACTGAATGTCAGAAGCTTTTCAGAATGGCAGCACTGTCAGTTATTCCTATTTAGCTTAAATTTTTGAGCATCATGAGTAGGATGGTTTCAGCAATATCTCTTCAAAGTTCCTGTGAAACAATGGGAAAGTTCCTAGACAATGGTGTCTTTATACCAGGATGTCTGCATCTGGTAAATTTGCAAATATCAACTTCATTTTAACAAAATGTAGTTAGATTACCTTTTTCTTTTTTTTTTTGGGGGGGGGGGCGGTGGATGGTGTGGGGAGCATCACCACAATTCAAAAATCTTCCCCTCCCACCTTTGAGGGAACAAGTTCTGTATATGTCACATTTACTTACCCTGTATTACAACTAGTTTTGAGTAAACGTAAGGTGTTTCGTGTTTCTTATATGCAACAGAAGTCTGTAAAACAAATGAGGATTTGTCTAGTCCTCTTTGTTTCATTTCAGTTTCTCCAAGGTTTTGAGGCTCTTGTGCTTCCAACGCTTCCAAGATATTTGCTCCACAATGCAACTGCTTTTAAAGTCTCACTTTGTTTTTGTTACTTTGCTTGGGGTTTTTTTCCTCCATAGAAGTTGTTGAGTAAACTTTTTGAAATTCTGGAATAGGCAATATCAAAGCAGAACAAAATGGTATCATCAGCTCTTCTCACTCCATGTTTTACAGGACTAAATATGCCTTTCTACCCTTTTCTCATCAAAATCATCTTCAATTCCAGAAAAACTGCTGCTGTGGGACCAACCAGGTACTACTGAAGTATTTTTCTAATGGAAAAGTTTTCTGTGAGGAAATGGGGATCTGAGTAAGCTGCTATATTTCACAGACAAGTCTTGATTACACAGGACTTTGCTGTGCTTCATTTCTGAGAGGCTCAGGAGCAGTGCTTCAGTTTCACAATATAATAATGTGCAATTCAGTTAGCTCAGTCTAATCCAATCCATTGCAAACACTTTTACAGAGGTATTTTGGCATTATCAAGAAGTTTGAAACTTCTGGTTTCTGGAAAACCTCAAATCTTCAGCCTTTTAGTCAACTCAGTTTGGAATTCTGAGTTTTAGTGAGTTGTAACTTGGGCAGATGAGTAGTATGCTGAAGTTAAGTGAAATTCTGGTGCCTTTCCAGAAATTCTGAGTTTATTTACAATCTTTTACTAATTCAACACTATGTTTTAGAATCATAGAAATTGCCACTTAGATTAAAGGAATCTATGGCCAGGTTTATGAGGCAAGCTAAAAATTCAGAAAGAAAAGAATAAAAACACACTATCAAACTATGATGCACCACAGGCCAGACAGACATCTCCTATTGTGGTTGTCAGTTTCTTAGGTAATTTGCAGTTGGAGGAGGCTGGGAGCCATATCAATGTCTGATAAATACTTAAGGGACCTCAGCAGCACTCTAAGCTTTCTTACTACTCTCTTGCATTTGCCTCAATTGCTGCTAAGAATTACTGCTTGCAATTGCTCCATGGAGGGAAGAGGAATCAGTGCAAAAGGAGGTCAGAGAGCTGAGAACAGAGCCAATGTGCCAACAAGTTTCCACTGTTGTTTGTGATGATGGTGTGATCCTGTGCACTAGTTAATTTTTGTGCGTTTGTTTTGGTGATGCCATTGAAGCTGGAGCTCAGATTTAGAGAGGAAAAAAAGGTTTTTTCCCCTGTGTTAGTGTCTGCTTAGTGAGTATCTTCTGGGGGACATAAAACCCCAGATATCTGGAAGCTTTTTTGCTCCTTGTTGGAGCTGAAGATTCAGGATAGATGAAGACATTCTGTGAGTTTTCCAAGACCACGGTCCTGAGCTTCCAATATACCTTGTTTATCTGCATTTTTGTACTCAAGAAAGGTCTTGATTTCAATTGCTTCTATCCAAACTGGGGCGTGCCCTGAACATGCATTATCTCTCCAGACATACTTGTGCATGACATGCCAGTTTCCACGGGAAAGAAACCGGCACGTGGGGATCAGGAAGGGGCCAGAATTATCTTCCATCAGCTCCCTGGAGCATTAGTTGTACACTCACAGTTTGTACCCAAGTTTACTTTTTATTTTGGCACAGCTAGGATTTCTCAAAATTAATCCTTGAAGTTTTTGTCATAAACCTGCATTTTATAATTCTTCCATTAATTTTGAACAGAATAAAGTCATGAACATGTGCACTAGCTTAATCATGCAATGGCTACATCTAAAAATCTACAAAGACCTCAGCCTTCAAGTCTTCTATAAAGACATCAAAGCTGAGCACTATTTACATTATACAACTTGCTCTTTCTCCACATTAGAGCTGGACTACTCCCTCCAGAAATGTGCTAAATGCTCTATGCAATACAAAGCAGCTTCTGGCCAGAACATGTTCCTTTTTAACACTCAGGTCATAAAGTGCCTATTAAAAGGACATTAAAGCCAAAGAAAATCTATCCAAAGCACTGGATAAGGCCTATGCTGGAGAATATGCTATATAAGCAGGCTCATAAATCATTAAAATTAAGATTGGATCTATCATTAATAAGTAAAGTTCAAGGACAGCCTTTATCTTGTTAAATTATCCAAATTTTGCTGTCTATTAGCATAGCATTTAGAATGTAAGAATGGCTGTAGGGTTTTTTTCACCCTTCTTGGTAATGACATATTATGCAGAATAAAATGCCTTAGCAACTGTTCTAAGATGCAATAATAATTCTGGAATTATTCTTTGGGGGAGGTTGTTGTATTAAGCAGCAAGTAATTAATGGTAAATTGGGCTGGAAATTCTTGGAAAAAAGACAAATTACACAAGCTTTTGTACTCATACCCAGCAAGTCCCATGTAATTAACAATATTAAGATAAATATGAGAAGAATTATTAATGATGAGATTAACTTCACATCATAGTGCAAACAGATGTATTTCATCTATGTATGTGGTAGGAATTGAGATTTAGTTGCAATTACTAAAAATATCTGACATTATTTCTTTGTGGAAATTCACCACAGGGCTATTGATTATTATTCAGTCCCTGACATTTTTGCTGTGACTTCTGTCCCCACAGATCAGCTTTGCTGAGTGGATTGAGGGGTATTTTGTTGGAGCTGAAACTGCTGAGAATATGAAACACTCACTCTAGATGATGGGGGTTGGACCTTCAATAAGCACCAAGCTGCAGTGACCAGGCAATAAATCATAAATTACTGTCAGAGAAGGGGGCTAACCCACTTAGCACTCTATTCATTTCAGGTTCATGATTTAACTCACCATTAAAAAACAAGAACAAGCAGGGAATTGCCAGAAATGAAAATGCAACACACAACAGGAGGCAACTATTTCAGCCAGCAAGTGAAGGTTGGTGTACCCAGGCAAAATTTCAAAGGCAAGAGGTGTAATTAGCTGAACAATTTCCCCATTGGAATTAGTCTTCCATAGTGGAAGTAATTGTTCTGTGCATCTTGGATCTTTTAGACATAGGAGGAAATCTAAAGACTACTTTGGGTTTCAGAAAAAGGTTTTCAATTTCTTGCTTTAGTTCGGTGTCTTCAAATCTCAGTTTCCCCACCTACAACAATTTGCTATGGGTTCTCAGGCATTTCAAAGTATGTTGACAGCATGGACTAAGTGAGGGCAGTTTTACTCTTGTTTCCAGACAGGATCATGTCTGCTAACACCAGCTGAAGGGCTGAGGGAAGGTCCACACATCTCAAACCTCTAAGACCATTTATTCTATGACTTCCCAGCCACTGATTTCCCTGCCTCCCTAAGGAGCTCCTTGAATTCTGTTTAATTCTGGAACCTGACCAGCTATTACAGAAGACTTTGCCTATGCTCGTCTTGATGCAGGCCCTTCACATGGTGGCTTTGAATTTGGGGATGAACATAACATCACTTTGGTGCCAACTGTGAGCATTTTGCTTAATGAAACCATGACCAAGAAGAGAGACAGTTGTGTTGACATGAGCACAAAGGTGTAGGGACAACTTATAAACCCTGCCTCCTTCAACTTCACTGGCACAGAAGAGCAAACACTTCAGCTTTGAGGTCAATTAATCAAGGCTCTCAGAAATGCAGATCCTTATGGGCTTCAGGTGCCTTTCACCTTTCCTGTAGATCCTGGTTTGAACCCACCTCAAACCAGCAGGGATGGAGGGAAGTGAGTGACTCTGCCTGCTTTGTTCAGCTGTGGCAAGAACTGGGGACCTCAGCTGAGCCTCTGTTCCATGAGGCACCTACAGATGTGCTGTAGAGCACATCAGAGTAGTAATCAGCCATCCCAGTGGGCAGGCTTAGGCTGTGTGTGTGCAGGAGCACAGATATGGGATGGAGTCTGGTCAGGTCATGCTGCCCCAGGCTCAACTGGACACTGCAGTGTCACAATGTGCTTGGTACCTGCTCTCATCCTCTCCCATTCCCTTTCCTAGGGAAAGGTGAATTAAAGGATATAGTTTTCCCTGTCAGTCAAGTAGAGCAGTGGCTCTCCTGAGAGCCCAACTGCACTCAAAGTCATTCAGCTTTTTGCTAGCCATAGGAATAATAGAAATTTTTTCTGCTCTTGAATTATATTTCCCTTTGATTTTTTTTTTTTTAATATAAAGACACTTTGTGCCTTTTTCAAGGTAAAAAAATTATCTTCTGAAGGTAGAGGTGGTAGACTGTGTGCCTCTTCAGGGACTTTTAAAGCTTTTCTATGGCGTCTGTATTTTTTGATATATCTGTGCAGTGTGTGACACAAAAGGATTCTGCTTTTGGTTAGGGTCTGCAAATTGGTCCTTGAAGGGAACATGAGGGTACTGTATCATTATTAATACAATTTTATGTATTTTCATATGAGTGCACTGCAATTCTGACAAACCACATCCCTTCACTAGGATTTAAAAAATCTTTATGCAACCTGAGCCAAGGCAGACACAAAGATAGGAGACTGTTAGAAGAAAGAGTGAAGACCACTGGAGACAAGAGGAAGAAGAATTATCAGAGAAGAGAGGACCTTTGGGATACATTTTCTGTTATTCTTTTACAGTGATGAAATAAGTTGTTTAAACCTATAATTTGAAGGTTATATTGAGGAAACCATGCTTCCTGATATTGTTTAATGCACTTTTTAACCTGTTTTATGTGGTAACACGATGATTTTTCAGCTGTCTCTGGTGGTTTCATCTCATTTCTTTGCTGCCAAGATAGTGCTTCATTTTTTGTTTAATTGTGTGATTTCCATAGATCTTTTAATTTCTAATGCACCTGACAACACAAAAATGAAATTACTTGGGAACCTACACATAAATAATCAACCCTTTGCATTTTTTTTGAGAAACACAAAAGGTTTACACTTAAAACCCCTCAGGAAATGAAACATTACTCATGTATGACCTCCATGGTATGCTGCACTCTTGACTGGCTTCATGTCTTCAGTGGAAATAATGACTGAGAAGACACCAAGACTAATGATTTTTTACTGTGTCCACAAAAGTGCTGCTTTAGCAACTGTAACTTCTGCTTTAAAGGAGGAAGTCATCGATGCAAAGGGCAACTCTGTATTTTTCTGTGACTACAGCAGTACTATTACTGCTCAGAAAAATGATAGAGGAACAGATTTACTGTTTTAAGGGCTCCTCAATCAGTCACTGGATTCATGAAGAAGTGTTTGCCTAATTTATTGAGGAAGTAATCAGTCACCAGAAAATACATCCCATCCATTAAAGTAAATCTTTGGACCTCTGCCCAGTTCAACCAACTGACCCAACAGGTCTCTGTGAGAGTAGCCCAGACTGCTAGTCCCTGACATTTGGTGTTTTGCTTTTTTTTTTTGGTTAGTGGTTTCAGAAGAAGCATGGAAATGATAGCATGGGGATGACACAAGTCAGGAGAGACATCTAGGCGAAGCACAGAGAAAGGGCTCTGATCATTGTCTGCTGTAGAGAGGATGAGGACTTGTGGGCTTACATTGCTGAGACAGAGGGATCCAGGTGAGGCTTTAGAAAAGAAATGTCTAACAGGAAGGATCACTACAGGTTTTAAAGGTATTATCTAAGCATGCTAAGTATAGTTGAGTCAGTCAGTTTTCAGACCAGGCAGGATGTGGTGTTTCTCTAGGCCATTATGGTAGCTTGAGATGGATATCACTATGCCAAGATTTTTGAATGTTCAGAAAGCAGGAGGATGTTGAGGTTTAGAAGTCTCATAATCAGCTCATACTGGAGCCATCCCAGCCTTTGTGGCTTCAGGCCACTTGCCCAGCATGGGGGATAGAAGAGAAGGCAGCCCACAGCCAGAACCCCTTGTCCCTGGTCCCTACCAGGTGCCATCCTTCACTCTAGTGAACCCACTACAGGGCATCCTTTGATCCCTGCAGGACCTGTCACTGAGGTTTGTCTTAACTGCCTCTTACAATCACTTTGCAGATCCCTCTCCTGAGTGTCATCTCTCCATCCTTCGTTTGCCATTAGGGGTCAGTTCCAGGAACCAGAAATGGTCTGTAGCATTTCTAATATTTTCTGGAGGCCCAGATTTGGCTATAGGAACTAAATAACTAATTAAACCACAGGAAATGAAGGAAGTTAATGCACACTGATCTGATCCTCCTCTGTTGTTCTTGCCCAGCCATACATCAGACCATCACAGAAATGTTCTCCTTGCCCATGGCTTGAGGGGAATAAACCCAACAGCTCTCAGCAGTGACTGGTGCAAAGCACTGGTCTCCAATCCCACAGCATCCTCAAGAATAAATATATTTTACTGCAAACTGATCTGCTCTACAGTCATCATTTTGTAGGTGACTCCTGTGCTTAGGGGAGCCATTTACTTCTCCTTCAAAAAAGGGCTAACTGCAGCAGAATAAATAATAGGTTAAATAGCCATATAAGCTATAATAACAGCCTAATGAAAACAATTTCCAAGGTTGAACACTACTGTTTCATATGTGCCTTTGTGATTGAATGTCCTGAACTTGTACTCTAATGGACAACAGTAAAAAGGAAAGAATGGAGTAATAGATATTTGGTATTGCAAACTTAACGTATTTCACTTCACTGATTTTTGTTATTTTTCTTAACAGTCATCCCCTGAAATATTGTTATGACTAACATCAGCTTTCATTAAAAAGAGAAGTTGGTTTTGACCCCTCATAGTCACATAAAAAAGTGAATTTGTGAGCAAAGAGCTACAAGGCACATTCTTTTTTTAAAAAAACGAAACACAACAAAAACCACCAATATCCGAAGAAACGCCTGAAATGCCAAAGTGCAAAACATGTTTTTCTTTAACTTTTCTCCTTTTAAACTTGCGTCATGATTTTGAGACACATGACTCCCAGTAGCTGAAATCATTCGATTAAAAATACCGTGTATGTCAGCAGGCAAAGAGATATCACTTCTAACAGGCAGGTCCGTTCTGCAGCCGTGTTGTCATACTATTGATTTCTTTTGAAGTCTGCATCTTTACTATTGACTTTCCCAGCAGTGGAGATATTTGCTGTATTTTTTTGTATCAGTCCTTCTGGGATCTGGAGCTGAAGCATAAGTTCTTGCCCTTTTTATTTGTATTTCAAGTGCTCTATAGCACCCATATAGCTCATCAAAAGATTCCTGTAAAAACTGGAGAGAAAGGTCATTTTTTTACTAAATCCTCAGTTTTCAGTTAAATTCTACATTTGTGTCAGAAAATGTGTCTGTTAAGTTGAGAATTTTTTTTTCAAAACATTTGAAGTTCAAAATCTTACATAGTTCACTCAGGGCAAAAGTTTCCTGATTTAAGACCCTCCAATCTTTTTCCTTTAGGGTACATCTCCAACATTAACTGCATTTCCAAAAATTGTTTCTACTCTCATAAGCCCCAAATATATAATTTCCTTTTTCCAGAAGCACTGGAGGTACATCCTATAATATGTTATTCTCAAGATGCTTCTTTTACAAAAGTATTTGAAGCATTTCAGGTACAGTGAAAGAACTCAGTATCCTCCCCAGTACTTTCTGTCATGGTTCCACTGTGTACACTAATCCTTCCAAGTAGGTGACTTCAGTCCTGGGATTTTCTTTCTCATTCTATTGATCTGACAAAGTTATTTTTTAAGCTCCTTGACATATTGTAAACCTTATCTACTCATTCAGGCTTTTGCTGGAGGCCAGGAGTTGGAGGGGGTTGAATTTGATTTTCCAGGTGTGAGAGAATTCATTTGAGCTGGTTCTTAGTCAATTTTGTGGTTTTTTTTAATTGATGCTTTATCAGCCTTGTACATGCATCCAGAAGGAATCTGTACCGGGTCATTTTTTTATGCTGTGAAAAATAAAAAAAAATTATACAGCTTCCCTTCATCTCATTCCTACCTTTCACAGCTTCTCATGATGGGGGACTTCTTTAGAGAAACTTGTTTTCCTTTAAAAAAAACAGTGAAAGAGAGCATAAAGTTGGTTAAAGAGCACATGCTTTGCCATATTTGAAATTTCTTTTCATGGATGGTGGCAGTAGAGCTGCAAACCTATAGGTTTGCTATAGCCAGATAATTTTATTAGCAGGACTTTATTATGAGCTGAATCTAGCAATCATAAGAGACTGGGCTGCATAAAAATGGTTTTAAAAACTGACCAACTTTCAGATAGAAGCAAGTATCTGCCAGACACAATCTCCATCCTCCATTCAGCTCATATCATGTATGTAACTGTTAAGATACCTCTTGAGGATTTTAAGGGTGAAGAGACCATTACAATCAATGATTTATTGTGTCAGCAAGCGTATGCATTTCAGTAGGCTCACCACATCCTTTCAGAAACATTTTAGATAATTGCTCCTTATTACAGGTTATTTTTGCTGTTATTGAACCATTCATAATGTGGGGGTGAGTAGGAACTTAGTACAGAGCTTTTCCTTGAAGGCTTTTCTTAAGGTATCATTCACAGTATGTGCATACAGAGTCATTTGGTAAAGGATCAGAAAGGATCAGTTTAAGCTGATGTTAAACTCCAGGACTCATTTTAACTAGCTGGCTAAGAAAGGAGTTTTACATTAATTTTTCTGGTTTCTGTGCTTTTTATTTCTGCTGCATGATTTCTCCATTTTCAACTTTTTTTTTTTTTTTTTTTTATTTACCAAAACATATTGGCCTAGACAAAATCTAGACTGGGCATGGAAGATTCTTGCTGAATTTCCAAAGAGCTGATTGGTGTGAAGATGCTGTTTTTTGAATAAGCACTGTATATATGTAAAATAGAATATTTTACGATATTTTTACAATATTAAAATACAATATTTTACATATGTAAAATAACAACTTTCATTCGGAATTTTTCCTTTATGATTCCAGTTCATATGAGCAGCACAGCCTCATATTGTGCACATGGTGAATATACTGAGAATTTTTACAAAAATACCCTCCATTTGAATGTGTCCAGGGCTCATCATGTTTTGATCTATTTCTCATTTTCCTCTAACTTGTTTCTGTCTTCTTATTTCACTCCTCAAGTTCTTCGCTTTCTCTCCCATGTTGATAAAGGCTCTTTATGAATTTCTATTTCTTTTACATTCCTTCCTTTCCCTGAGTACCCTTTTTCCTCTTTAGTTCTTTGATTGCTGCTGGGGGCTAAGGTTATAATTTAGTCAGGCTGTTCTGCTCTGCTGCATAAAAAAATCCTCTCTTTTCCTGGACAGTAAACAATACTTGAGCCTGCCTGCCTGTCTTTTAGCTTGCTCTTTTTAAAAATTATTATTATTAATCTGGAGTCTTGTTCTGCTGCTACAGTGTCCCCTCATCATTCAATGGAAGTGCCTTCCTTCCTCTGACCTCCCTGCCTTCCCTACTTCATGCCTTACTCTGGTGGGCTGCATGTGACACAGTAGAGTGGAATGTCTGTTGTTAGGGATTGTGAAGAGATGATCAACCCCAGGGCCATCTCTTCAACAGCTATACAGACAGTGATACCTTCCCCTCTTTCCCTGTGCCTCTAGCTGTAATTTGAAAGTCTGAATTCTCGTTTGAAAACTCAGGGCCCTGCAGAAGGATAGCTGCAGCACAGCACATGTTGATTTGTTTTAGTGAAATGTGAATGAGAGGCAGCAACCAAGGCAGGAGATAGAATGAGCATCAACAGTGAAGATCACCTGAGCAGGGGGCCTGGGCCACCTAAAACACTTTGGCAGTTACAGGTCGATTAAGCCTTCAGTCACATACCTTAATGAATATTTTTATGGTGAATGACCTATCATTAAGTTTGTTTTTGGGATCCATTAAAGAGGCTTTGTGTCAAATCCTGACACAGATGACTTGTTGATGCTCAGCAACTCATTAAAATCTTTAGAACTTTAATTCTGTAAAGTGGCATTGGCAATAACCTTTTACCTGACCTTGTGTCTTGGAGGTTCCTT
>VXBI01013292.1:84603-132934 GCA_013397375.1 Toxostoma redivivum | reverse complement strand
CCGTGTCCCACACATCCACAAACATATCAATAAATATTTAATATAAACATATAACATAGAAATAAATATTGGGTTTGCCCAGCTCTTAAAAATGTTCTGCATCTGCTGCAGGAAGCCACATTTCCCAGCAGCTGCAGAGAAAACATTTTAATAGGAGATCAAATATTTGCCTTGTCCAGTGCAAGATGTAATTACATTCACTCCAACTCTCTTACACCCGGGGAAAAAAACCAGAATTAGGGGGGAAAAAATAATTTTTCAAAGGTGTTTTCATGTCTATCCTGGGAGGGGGGGGGGGATTTTCTCTAAATAGAGTGATCTGGTTCTTTTTACAAAATAGAAATTTCTGATGCCACAGCTCAAATGCTGTAATTACAAAGTGGAGCTGAGAAAGTTTTTCACCTCCTTAGCACACTTCACCCCTCACTCTGAATTTTAGACATTATTGTGCTGCAATCACTTCTGTTTGGCAAATTTCATTAATTCAACCCCGAAATTCTCTGCTGGGAACTTTTTCTTTCCCAAGTTTCAAATCTTCTGATGGTTTTTTAGTCCCCCTTTAATTTCTCAATTTTTATAATGCTTTCAGGACATTCTGAGTGCATCCTTCGTGGATTTTAAAGATTTCTAAATCTCTATTACAGCCTGCCAAAATGTTATTAGTTGAAAAAAACCCTCTCAACAAGAAGGGACAAGAAAATATTTGGGTTTGGCAGAATTTTTGTGATGTTCCCCAATTCCAGATTAGAAATTCAGCGAGGTTTCGTGATTCTCCTTTAATTGTACCCTGATTAAAATCTCCATTTTTCAGCTCTTTTTTTTTAATGATGAGAAAAACTCATCTCTCTCTTGAGGAGAGAAAATCTGGATTCTTTGGGACATTGATAAATCCCTCAGACAGGAAGTGTTTGACCTTTGGAGATGATGAAATTCAGACAGCTCTGCCTGCAAGTGCCCTGTTCAGATTTTCTCTCTTGATTCATTCACAGATAAATTTAATTTAAACACTTCCCTCCCCCTCAGCTTTGCAAGGCTTCACTCATTCATTTTGAGGAGCATTAATTCAGAGAATTAATTTCACTCTGAGCTGCCCTTTTGCTCATTTTCTCACTTGCTAATTTGTGCAGCCCTGACACGAGGAACATTTTATTTTTATAGCAAAATCACTTTGTTCCCCAAAGCTCCATCTGCCTCCCCAGCATCTCCAGATTTCCCTTCTCCCCTCAAGATAAAATGTTCATTTTTTTTCTTTCCAAGCTCCTGTTCTCATGGCCCTCCTGGGGAATTCTTTGCCTTCTCCTCCCAACAATTCCTGAATTTCTGACACAAAATTTCACATGGGGATTTTAAACTTTTCAACATAAAACGAGTTTGATATTTATAACTCTCTTATTTCTTTAATTTTCACGTGTCTCTAGTTGAGATCTGAGTGTCCACATGAAAAATCCCCAACATCAGATTTCCAGGGCTGATAAACACCTGCAAAATTCTTTGTTTGCTTTTTTGCTTTTGCTTTATTTAACTTTGACTTTTCCTTCCGTGCTCCCATTAAGATTCCAAGTTCACTGAGCCCAAAAATCACTCCAGAATATCAATTTGAATTTGGGGTAACCTTCACCCAGCCAAATCTCTCACTTTGAGTCAAAAATGGGGAAATGCTCATTACAGGAGATCATCACCTCAAATAAGAATTTGGGTGGTGAATAGAAACCAAATTGTTCCTCAAGGAATTGCACAAACACGAGGCACTAATGAAATTGGAATTTTTATTCCCTGGAGTGCATTGCTCCGTTTGTGATCCATTTTTGGAGGTGCTTCTCATGGTAAGGAAAGCTTTACCCGGGTCCAAGTTACTCAGGCTCCTCCCAGTCCCAGCTTTTTATCCAGTTTTTCCTGGATAATCTGTCTGGAACTGGAATTTCTTGCACAGATGGGTTCCTGCCCTGCACCCCAGCCAGGTGGAGATGAAAGGAGGGATTCCATGAACTGGGCAGTATTGGCAAAAAATGCAAATTATTTCTCTCACTGCCAGAGATGAGAGGATTTGGGGTGATCCCCCCTAAAATCCAGCAGGATTCCCAAATCTGCCCTTTCCTTGAGCCCTTTGGCTCCTGTCCCCCTGGCCTGATGCTCTGACTTTTCCCACTGCTGGCATTTGTTCCCTGGGTGTAATTTGGAGCTGGAGAGCCTTGAAACCATTTAACTGGTGGAAGTAAATTGCTTGGAGCACTGTGAAAATATCCCTGAGACCGTGTGGTTTTTAAACTCCTTTTCACTGCTCTGTGCTCCTGAATTATTTCCAGCTGCTTCCAGAAGCTCCTTGGTGCCCTGCAGTAGGAAAAGTGCAGATGCTGCCCCAGTCAGGTGCTGGCTGTGGGCTTGGAGATAAGAAAAGAGCTCCCAAAAAAAAAAAAAAAAAAGCTGTGCTGGGAGCTGTTATTAGTGCTATTCCTTGAATTAATTATAATTTTGTGTTGGAGATGAGTTTGTTGGGGTTTGTCTGGGGTTTGTTTCAGAAATGCTGAGGGTCAGAGCACAGATGGAGAATTTTTCTGCTTGATCTGAGGATCCAATTCAATTACAGAATCCTGCTGAAACTGCCCATGGAGCAGGCAGCAGGACCCGGGGCTGGTGCACACTGCAGAGTTCTCAGAGCTGGGGATGCTCCATCCCTCCAGGAATCTGCTGCCCCAAACATTCCCCCTGTCCCCTCCTGCTGTGACACAGCTGAACGTGGAGCCCTGGGAAGAATAAAATCCCCTCTGCTGACAGAGAGCTGGGAACAGCCACAGAAAGCCAGGCTTCCTTCCACCAGCCAAACCCTGAGAGGGTTTAGGCTCTGCCTCCGAGTATTTTAAGCTTTGAACAGATTTGTTTTGATGCATTTTCATGATAACCTGAAGGGAAAAACACGAAGAGCTGAGGGTGTGAAGGGAGCAGGGTTAAATCCATTTTACTGCATGTCACCTCACCCTTTTCCCCCATCCAAACCTTCCATGTGTGAACTCATCCCCAGAAATCTCCTGTCAGTAAAAGTAGATTGAGAATTCACCAGCTCTCCTTTGCTCTTGCTGCATTTCTCCAAAAATAGATTGTTTTTAATTTTTCTGAGAGCTGAACTTGTCCTTGCTGGATGACAACGAGGTGCCAATGATAATAGGAAAAGGCCTGTTAATTGATTTTAAATCCTGGTGGTCTCCAGTGGTGCCAGAATTAATGACAATGCCCATAAATTTCTGCAGCCCTTTTCATCCCAGGGCTCCTCACAGAACAACTTCCAAATAATTCCAAGAGCAGCCAAACCTGGGGTAAAACATGGCAGGATGGTTTTCCAATTGAAACAGCAGCAGGAATACTGGGAGAAGGGATTGCTGCAGCTGGAATTTGTCCAGATTCCTCGGATTTACACACTTTTATGATATTTTGTGGACTTTTAACCACAGATAACCATCTGCAGTGCCTGTCTGCTGCTCTGCTCCCAGCTCAGTGTCAAAAATAGCCCTGCCCAGGGTGAGATTTTAGCAATATCCTGCAGGGTATTAATAGATGGGGGAAGGCTCTGCTCTCCCCAAACCACTAAGGACAGGTTTGCAGCTCCAGGGGTTTTCAAGTGGTTGGAGTCCTCAGCACTTGTTTGTGCCATGGGAATTCTCCAAGGCAGGCTCGGCCTCTTGCTCATCTCTTCCATTTTCTCCCAAATATTAAAAAGAAAAGATGGCAGAGTTGTTGTTTGCTTCAGGATTTCTCGGTATTTCCTCAGGGAATCGTGAAATGTGTGCAGTCCTGGCTGTGTTTTCCTGCTCCTGTTTTCCTGCTGCTCTGGATTTGTGCCTCTGGATGGCCCTGAGAATTCCAGATTGGGACTGGAATTGATTGGGACTGAGAATTCCATGTTTCTGGTCTCCCAAAGGCTGATTTTTCCCTGAGCTAACAGGGGAAATTTTTGCATTTCCTCCCTCCTGGGGATGGGGTTGGTTCTCAGCAGTGTGGGGTCACTTTCCACCCTGGGACTGTGTGGGTTTGGAGAGTCCTGGTGGGATTTTAATTCCTGAAAATTGGATTAATTCCTCATTCTGCTCCTGCAGATCACCCCAGTGATCCCTTAATCCCAGCCCCAGCAGCACTGAGCATCCAACCTGTTGCACCCCACATTTTCTAAATCTGATTTTCATTAATCCTTCCATTTTTGCTGGATTTTCCTTATTGGATGGGAAAAATTCCCAGCACTCCCCAGTGAACACAACACAACACTGCTCCACAACCGGGGAAAACTGTGGAATTCCAGCAGGGCAGCTTTGAAACTGGTGTAAAAATTCAGAATTCCCTCGGCTCTTCTGTCCAGCCTCCCCAGCTATGGATTCCAGCCACACAATTCCCTCCACCTCTTCCAAGGTGTTAAGAATTTTTTAAAAATTATTAAAAAAAAAAAAGGATTTAAAAAAGAAATAAAAGATCCAGTGAGCATGGTGCTGCTCCAGAGGGGCTGCTCCTCCTCCTGCACTGCTGTTTGTTTGTTCAGCC
Organism: Toxostoma redivivum; assembly: GCA_013397375.1. NCBI lineage: Eukaryota > Metazoa > Chordata > Aves > Passeriformes > Mimidae > Toxostoma > Toxostoma redivivum. Next base: position 128,413 of record VXBI01013292.1, on the reverse strand, counting down.
CCTTATCTCCCTGCCAGGACCTCACCCCCAGGGCAGCTGTGACATCACCGTGGCCACTCTGCTTCCTGAGCATTTTAACCCCTGTCACAAGCACTTAGAAATTCACTGGGTGACCCTGAAAACTCCTGGGATGCCCCAGTTTTTGTCTTTATAGAGGAAAAAATTGGGTTTTCCCTGCCTTGTTGATGCTCGCTAAATAATGAGCAGCCAGATGGATCTGTCAGTGCTGGCATCAAATCAAAATTGTTAAATTCTGTGTGCTCCAGGATGCTAAAGGTTTGAAATCCTAAATAAAAATGTTAAATTCTGTGTGCCCCAAGATGCTGAGGGTTTGAAATTCTAAATAAAAATGTTAAATTCTGTGTGCCCCAAGATGCTGAGGGTTTGAAATTCTAAATAAAAATGTTAAATTCTGTGTGCCCCAAGATGCTGAGGGTTTGAAATTCTAAATAAAAATGTTAAATTCTGTGTGCCCCAAGATGCTGAGGGTTTGAAATTCTAAATAAAAATGTTAAATTCTGTGTGCCCCAAGATGCTGAGGGTTTGAAATTCTAAATAAAAATGTTAAATTCTGTGTGCCCCAGGATGCTGAGGGTTTGAAATCCTAAATAAAAATGTTAAATTTTGTGTGCCCCAGGATGCTAAAGGTTCAAAATCCTAAATAAAAATGTTAAATTCTGTGTGCTCCAGGATGCTAAAGGTTTGAAATTCTAAATAAAAATGTTAAATTTTGTGTGCCCCAGGATGCTAAAGGTTCAAAATCCTAAATAAAAACATTGCATACTGTGTGCCCCAGGATGCCCCAATCTTCTCCCACATTTTGAACCCGAAGGATTGCACTGTAAATTAGGGATCCTCAGTGGGAGGGATAAATTTGGGCACAAAACTCAAGATTTGAGCAAATTCTCTCTGTCTTGACTGAGATTTCTTGTGAATTACAGAAAAAGTCTCTGCTGGAGCAGGAATTATTCTATGCACAAATTTTATTGGAACAGCTCCCCTGCAAAACCAAAATAACAGCTCCCAGCATCCCAAAAGTAACAGATTAATGAATTATTTCTGTGAATAAATGTGAAGAATGGCCCATGCTTGGCTCCAGGAGCATTGACACACAGAGCTGATGNAAAAAAAAAAAAGGATTTAAAAAAGAAATAAAAGATCCAGTGAGCATGGTGCTGCTCCAGAGGGGCTGCTCCTCCTCCTGCACTGCTGTTTGTTTGTTCAGCCCCTTATCTCCCTGCCAGGACCTCACCCCCAGGGCAGCTGTGACATCACCGTGGCCACTCTGCTTCCTGAGCATTTTAACCCCTGTCACAAGCACTTAGAAATTCACTGGGTGACCCTGAAAACTCCTGGGATGCCCCAGTTTTTGTCTTTATAGAGGAAAAAATTGGGTTTTCCCTGCCTTGTTGATGCTCGCTAAATAATGAGCAGCCAGATGGATCTGTCAGTGCTGGCATCAAATCAAAATTGTTAAATTCTGTGTGCTCCAGGATGCTAAAGGTTTGAAATCCTAAATAAAAATGTTAAATTCTGTGTGCCCCAAGATGCTGAGGGTTTGAAATTCTAAATAAAAATGTTAAATTCTGTGTGCCCCAAGATGCTGAGGGTTTGAAATTCTAAATAAAAATGTTAAATTCTGTGTGCCCCAAGATGCTGAGGGTTTGAAATTCTAAATAAAAATGTTAAATTTTGTGTGCCCCAGGATGCTAAAGGTTCAAAATCCTAAATAAAAACATTGCATACTGTGTGCCCCAGGATGCCCCAATCTTCTCCCACATTTTGAACCCGAAGGATTGCACTGTAAATTAGGGATCCTCAGTGGGAGGGATAAATTTGGGCACAAAACTCAAGATTTGAGCAAATTCTCTCTGTCTTGACTGAGATTTCTTGTGAATTACAGAAAAAGTCTCTGCTGGAGCAGGAATTATTCTATGCACAAATTTTATTGGAACAGCTCCCCTGCAAAACCAAAATAACAGCTCCCAGCATCCCAAAAGTAACAGATTAATGAATTATTTCTGTGAATAAATGTGAAGAATGGCCCATGCTTGGCTCCAGGAGCATTGACACACAGAGCTGATGTGATCCTGGAGAGGCTGAGCTGGGGCAGAGTTAAAGGAACAAATTTGGGATTTATTAAAGGATTTATTCCAAGGATTCACCTGGGGCAGTGCAGAGCCCAGGCTGGACTCAGAGTCAGGAGTTTCACCCTTGGATCAGTTCGGGTCCATTCCCACCTTGGGGTTCATTGTCCAGTCCCAGCTCCAGGCTCTGCAGTCCCACCCTCCCAGATTCTCTCCTCCATTCGCTGCTGGTTGCACTTTTTGGGGCTGGAGCTGCAGCGGTGTCCTTGGTTCTGGGGCTGCCAAAGGATTGTTCTGTGTGCTGAGCTGGGAGGAGAGCTGGGAACACTTGGTGTGGGGTTCAGAGCCATAGCCCAGTGCAGGGCAGGGTCTGGGGAATACAAAAACTCAAATTCAAGGCATCAATCCGCTCAGCCAGGCCGGGCAGGAGCTGGAATCCTGAGCAGAAGCTCAGAAATGGGATTTGTCCAAAGCTTGGCTGTGCCTGGGAGCACTCAGCGGGTCCTGCTTGTCCCCCCAGCCACCCCCCGGCCGAGCTGCAGCTTTGCTGTCATTAATAAACCCCAAAGCGAGAGGTGGGGCCACATGTGGTGTCAATACACTTTAATTAAGTGTAATAATTCCCCTTTTCCTGAGCTGGACGTGCTAAGACAGATTTCTCTGCTGAGATTTATGCCTGGCCAAGGATTCCTGGGCTGTGCCCGTGCTCAGTGCAGAGCATCAGTGCCCTCTTTGGGAACACCGGGATTCTGCAGGAATTTTCTGCAGGACACGGCTCCCAGCTCTTCCACACGTCCACTTTCCAACAGAGTTTTACAGTTTTGCTCCCCCTGCAGCAAAGATCTTTTTCAATTTGAGCTCCTTCACATAAAAACTATAGGAAAGTTTTAGTTGGGCTTCAGTGACTCTCTGGGCATCCATAATTGGGTCAATAATTAAAGTGTGAGACCATCCTGGGTGGGTTTTGGCAGGTTGGGCATCCTGGGGTGGAGGGAAATCATGGTCAGAGCTTTTACCTGAGCTCCTTTATTTTTTGTCACAAGCAGGGAACCCACGTGGCTGCAACTTTGGTCAAATTTGGGTGGAGGAGCTGGAACAGTCAGACCCTGCCAGCTTTAATGGGATATAAACCCTTCCAAAATCCCTGTGTAGATAAATAGAATTAAAAGCATGAAATAAGTGCTGAAATCAAGATATAAGGGACAGATTTGGACATCCAGGTAGAATTAAAACATGAAATATGTGCTGAAATCACCCACCAAGGGAAAGTTCAACCCAAATTCAGCTCCCTGGACCAGCCCTGACACCAAGGGCTGCATCCAGGCTGTTCCCTGAGTGCCAAAACCAGTGATGCCTGGAGAGGCTGAGCTGGGGCAGAGTTAAAGGAATAAATTTGGGATTTATTAAAGGATTTATTCCCAGGATTCACCTGGGGCAGTGCAGAGCCCAGGCTGGACTCAGAGTCAGGAGTTTCACCCTTGGATCAGTTCGGGTCCATTCCCACCTTGGGGTTCATTGTCCAGTCCCAGCTCCAGGCTCTGCAGTCCCACCCTCCCAGATTCTCTCCTCCATTCGCTGCTGGTTGCACTTTTTGGGGCTGGAGCTGCAGCGGTGTCCTTGGTTCTGGGGCTGCCAAAGGATTGTTCTGTGTGCTGAGCTGGGAGGAGAGCTGGGAACACTTGGTGTGGGGTTCAGAGCCATAGCCCAGTGCAGGGCAGGGTCTGGGGAATATAAAAACTAAACTGAAGGCATCAGCAGGAGCAGAACTGGAATTTCAGCCCAGTTCTAATTCCACCATCACCAGGAGCAGAGAAATCTGATAAAGAACTGGGGAAATGCTGTCAGTGATGAAATAAGAGAAGAAAAGGCAGCCCAGCAGACAGGATTGATCTGCTAAAAGAGGACAGGATTTATCCAATATCTGCAGATCTCACCAGACAAGAACTGTCAGATCTGTGGAGGAGAGGAAGATTTCTGCCGGGATAAATGTGGGGCAGTGTCAGACCCTCCTGCATTGCAGCTCTCAAGGAGCTGCAGAGAACAATCCAAAGTTAAAAATCCTGGAGAAAATGGCTTTGGCAATCCAGATTTTCACAGCAAAACACAGCCCCAGACCCAGGCTGGGAAAAGAATGAAAAGGCTCTGAAAAACCTGCTGCCAGCCTGGGATAAAGTTAAACTTCTGCTGGTGGATTCCAAAATTCAGAGCACCACTTCTCCTTTTTGCCTTGCTGTTTAGAAGAAACCCAAGGTGTTTGTTGCCCTCCATTCTAGCACATACCTCACCAACCAAGAATCCTTTCCTTTCAGAAGACTTTCAAATACTTGAGACTTTCAAATGGTTTTTCCTCCATTGCATTGATCTAAATATCACATAAGCCACAAAAAATATTAATAACTTGTAAGAAAAACAGTGAGATCAGCTTGGAGCTTGGACATTGCCCAGTGCAGCAGACCCAGCAGATTTCTTATTTCATTTCTGACACCTTGCTGAAATTCCATGCCAGTTTAGGACAGGCATGTCTGCATCCAAATCTTAGCAGACATGCTTGAGAATTTGTTCTCCTGTCCCAAAGATTATTTCTGAGCCTGATCCAACCTCATGCACTCAAATCCAAATATCCCAGCTCGGGTGAGATCCCAGCTTTCCTTGGTGGCTGGAAGCAGCCGTGCCCTGGGAATGGAGAAGAGGTGCTGGCAGTTTGCAAATCCTGCCACAATTTAAATTCTCTCCTCATTTGTTTCATATTTTAACCATCCTGTGTCTCTTCTCCAAAATCCTGGTCTCAGTCCATGTCTGAGGCTCTCCTGGGTGCCAGGGGAGCTGGGGGAGCTCGGCCCTGCCTGTCCCAGGGGCTGAGCTGAGCTCTGAGCTCCATCCTCCCCACAGATTTGGGCTGCACTGAGCAACACTTCATTGCTTTTTTATTTAGATTATTTCTAAACAAAGCAAAACTCCCATGCCAGGAGTTTGCACAGCCTTTGACATTAAAAAAAAATTTAAAAAGTTTCCACAAGCAGTCAGGGCGCTGTGATCACACCATAACAAAAATCACGGTGATATTTCCTTCACACCTCTGTTGAAATCCGAGGATGTTCTTCTTATCACAGCTCCATGCAGCAGCTTGGCTCCATTAGAACAGCAGAGTGTTAAAATTGCTTCCCAAAATCACCCCCAAACCTCTGCACTCCCAAGGACCGGCCCTTGAAAGAGAAAGCAATAATGAAGAGGAAGCCAGCCAGCAATGGCTCTGATTTTATAATGTTTCCCTGCTGTTATTTTCCCCACAGGCTATTTTCTATCCCCCACCTCTTCTTTTTTTTCCCCTCCATCAAGTTGCTCTTTCAGGTCACATCTGTTGGGGGCTCATAATGGTTTTTATGACAACTTTGCAGAGAAGAGAAGCACTGGGATGCAGAGGGACAGGTTCATGGCAGGGGGACTTCTCTCCATCCTCAGGCATTTTCTCAATTCCAACTCAGATGTTCTGCTGACCTAAGATCTGGGTGTAAAAATGTGGATGGCAGAGCAAAAATTTACCTGCAAAACGCCATAAATTTGCCTCCCATAAATCCACAAACCAAAAATCCACCAATCTAAACCCATTCTATGCCGAGGCAAACGACATCACGAAGAGCAAAGCGAGAGATTTCCAGCTTCCTCCTGTCCTGGGCAATGTGGGGAAGATCAAATTGTAGAAGTGCTGCAGGAAATTCTGGCAGCTGACTTTTGGGAGCTGCACTGGGAGCTCCATCAGTCATGTTCAGCCTCCTGCGGGTGCATTTTTCAATTGATATCCCTTAAATAACCTTAATTACGTGTACGTTCGAGTGCCTCATCCAGCAGGGAAAATTGAGGAAGACACTTATTAAAAAGAGGCACCAGCACATGTGGTATTATTTTTACAGCCATCCCGTGTGTTGATATAAAGTATTACATTTGAGTCAAAGCTCATTTGGGTGAGCAGTTGAAGTGAAAGCCGAGCTGCTCCGCGTCGTGGCCGCCCAATTAGCGCGGTGATTAGCCCGGGCTAATATCAACAGAGCCAGGCCTGGGGCAGTGTGACAGCTACATCACCACAGGCTCCTGGCCACTTCCTGAGCCTTCCTGCCTCCAACCCGGAGGCTGCAGCCTCCAAAGCATCCCTGAGGAAAAGGCCAGATTGCAAAGGAAAAGCCAGCGAGCGTCGTCTGGCGGAGGCCGAATATTCGCGCTGACGTTTGCCCCGTTGTTGGGGAAGATGGAACAGGAAAACCTCCTAAATGTGATTGCCTGGCCAGAGATTTTGAGAATGTGGAAACTATAAAGGAGATTGAAATGAAAGCCAGCTTTGAGATAGCAAACCTGAGTTACTGAACAATGAGAAAACAATGGCATGGCCAGCTGAAAGTGATCCTCTCTTGATTGAACAATCCCTTCTTGATTGAACAATTCCTTCTTGATTGATTGAACAATCCCCTCTTGATTGATTGAACAATCCTCTCTGCTTGCAGACAGGTCCAAGGGTCAGAGCAGACCCTGCTGGCTTGGCAGAAGGGCTCCAAGGAGGAGTTTTTAGGGTTTAAAGTATGGCAATGTAATGATTCTTATAGGCTGTGTGTAAATGCTGTAGGATTGGTATCTTGTGTTAGATTGGTGAGTGAAAATTAGAATATTCAGCACAGAAGATTTATTTTATTGGAATCTCACTCTCTTGCTCTTACACTCTTCTCTCACCTCTTTCCTCTCCCCTCTACCCCTCACACTTTTATCTCTCACTCTCACAGCCCTGCCCGAGCTGCAGCTCCATCAGGGCCCTTCCACCCACAACAACCCCAAGTTCCCAGCCCTGGCTTTAGAGATCTCTCCTCTCCGTCAGCCCAACCGTCCTGCCCTCCGTCACTGCTACACCCCACGACTTCCCAATGTTCCTTCCCAATTTCCCAATGTTCCTTCCCAATTTCCCAATGTTCCTTCCCAATTTTCCAGTGTTCCTTCCCAATTTTCCAATGTTCTCCCCCCAGTTTTCCAACGTTTTCCCTGCACATCTGATCTGCAGCTCTCAGCTGCTCCTGCTGGAAAGGCTGATGAGAAATTGTTTGTTTTCACCGAGGTGTTGCTCGAGCTACTCAATAGTGGTTTATGCTGATAAAAGCAGCCTTGAAGGTGCACAGGGATATTTATTTGTTTTATTTTTCCCAAAAAAAAGCTGTTTAAACTCCCAGTCATTAGCAGAACATGCTTGTTGCTTCCGTGGAGGGTTTACAAATAAATAAGTTCCTTTCAGAATCCTGTTCTTGTTGATCATCTGTGGTCTGGGACTTCTCTCCCTTTCCCCTCTCAAGTTTTGCCAGGAAACCAAAGCTGGCTCTGTCTTTATCTACCCCTGGACAAGAAAGTTTATTTTCTTTATTTTTTTAATGCTTTGCTGTAAGTTGATATTAGTTTTGAATATTTTCATGCTCTCCTTCCACCCCGCTTTGAACTTTTTTCTGCAGCCTCCACGGCTGCCCTTCCAATGGGTTTAGAAATCCATGGGATCTCCAGAAGGTTTTTAGTTTGAAAAGAGAAAGAGGGAAGAATTGGGATTTAGATGTGTTTAAACATAGCTAGAAAAGTGTGATTTTAGAAAATTTGGAGTATCTGCTTTTGGAAAAATAGGTGTTTGAAGGGAATTTTAACTGGATGCTTGAAAGGAGGAGCATTACTATTCCTCTTTTTATTTTCTTATATTTGACTCAGTTCATGTATAAAGAGTCAAATACATATATGAGAGTATATATATATATATGTATATATAACATATACTTATATAACATGTATAACATATATATAACATGTATTTATATGAGAGAATTCCATTTATTGCTTAATGGAAATTTAACACAAGAGGAGGTTGTAACCTATAATCATTTAATCCAAATTATTCAGTGTTCTCAACAATTCTATTCTGAATTTTGCAAATTATCCTTGAAAGCAGGGTGGGTTTGAAGAGGAACTGATCCCTGCCCTGTCCCAGGAATAAACCCCTGGGAAATGTGGGAATGGGTTCCTGATACACCATTCCAGAGGGATCTGAGCAGCTTTTGGTGGAACATTCAGGAGCTCCAGGAAGTGCAGTCACTTCCTGATGGATTTCTAAAACCTGGATGATGATGATGATGATGATGATGATGATGATGATTACATCCAAACCAAGGGTGGCCCAGCCCTGACACCAGGGGGAAATTTGGCAATTTTGGGCTGGCATCAAGCACAATGAGCCATAAATGCATTTTGGAATAACTCAGGCTCCAGGGCTGAGGATCTGCTCTAGATTAGCATTGATGCTGCTGTGGGTGTCTGGAATTTATTCCATATTTTTTCCTTTCCATGTTCCCTACCCAGATCCATTTTGGAGTCTGTAATTATTTGCTCTAGAAAAAACTTCTATGCACTATTTTGTTTTAACTAGGTTTTTTTTCTGGTTTTTTGTTTTGTTTTGGTTTGGGTTTTTTTTTGTTTGTTTTGGTTTTTTTTTGTAATTAACCAATTTAATCCAAAATTTTGGGGATTCTTTTGCACAACACAGACCTGGATTTGATCCACTTCCTTTTGTGGTTATTCCATTTGCATTTACCTTTGGGATGCAGAGCAAAGCCAGAAATACATTGAATTATAGACACAGAAAATCCTGAGCTGATGAATTTTCTGCACTCAGAGAATGGGTGCGGGTACCAATGCAAACAAAATTAATTGACTTTAATAATTTGCAATTTGTACAAATAACTAATTAATTGAATTTAACAATTTTCATTTTCTATATATGTTTTAGTGTTTTTATGGACCCTCATCTGCATCACTCCCAGTGGAACATTTCCTCTTCCCCCCATCTACAAACACCTTCTTTAACATAGAACACATTTCATTTCAGTAGAAATTCTTCCTTTCCTCCACCCCCAAAGGCCTCCTCTGTGGGATATCCTCTGGTGAGACAGGAAGCCAAGAACCCAGCCTGGATTCATGGCATGGAATGGCCAAAAATCACTTGAAACCCACCAAATAATTTTGTTTAGAGAGCTGCTGAGTGTGTTTTATTGCCAGGCATCATTCCCCATTATCCTGGAAATGCCCAGCAGTGGATTTTCCCCCTCCCTGCCCCAAGCTGCCATTGACTGAAACCCTTCCATGAGGGGAGTTTCTAACCAGGCTGTTGCTCTCTGTTCAAACACATCCCCCTTCATTTCCTCTAATTTTATGCAATGTAAATAAATCCTCCGTGGGGCTGGGAGGCTACTGGAAAGCCTGGAATGCTGCTCATGTGTTCCAAATAAGGCACTCCCAAAAAAAAAAGCCATGCCTGGAGGCTGAGGAAGGGAATTGTCAGTGGTGGAGCAGAAAGGTCGAGGGGTGCAAGTGGGCTTTTTCCTGGGCTTGTCCGAGGGGATAAACAGCAGGGGAAGGAATGCTCTGCTCAAATCAAACCCAGCAAAAGGAGCAGGAAAATCCAGGGCTCTGCTGGGGGATGGCAGGTTTGGCTAAACCCAATGCTTGGTTTAACAAGAGAGGTGCTTCCCTCTTTTTCCATTCCAAGAGCACCAAACTGTGCTCTGAAGAGATTTGCTGCCCACACCAGCTTGGAAATGGAGCTGGAGGCTGCTTCCACAGGATTAAACCTGCTCCTTTCACTCCTAAATAGTTGGAAAACCTCCCTACAAACAAGATTAGGCTCTTTAAAGTGTTTTACCAGGGTAAAAACCAACTGCACTCAACACAGCAAAGATGTTTTCACTCAATGTGATTCCTTTCAAATCCTTTGGAGTCTCCCTTTGTCCATGTAACTGGTTCAGACACCCAGATTTGGGGGCATGGAATTTGTGCCAGTTTTCCTCAGTTATAACCTGGTCTCCAGTTGAAGGGAAAAAATAAGAATAAATACAGCCCTAGAAACTGGAGAGGAGTTACTCCCAGGAATATTTCCCCCATCACAAATAAACCTTCCCCTCATGCACTCAAACTGGCAAAATTAAGCTCAAAAAGATTAAAAGCATTTAAAGATGTCAAACAAAAGGTTTAGCCCAGCAGAATGGTGTCTCTTGTCTATTCCCAAGTTGTTTAATGTAAGGCACAGCCTGCCTTTAATTTTAGTTTTTTTGGCCGGCTGCAAGAATTTTAAAGAGGTCCTAATGATCCCTAAATCACAGATAACTGAAGCTCCAGAGCCCCAGCTCTGCTCTCCTCATAATGTCATCCCTTGCCAGCTCTCTGTCGGGAGTGATTTTCAGCCAATTTGATCTTCAATAAATAACAGCCTGGGTAAACAGGTGAACTCACAGCAGAATAATCCTGCCAGCCCTGCCCCAGCCCTCCCAGCCCCAGGGCCAGCAGGAGGGACACTTATGGGATTGGCAGCCCCTCCAGCAGGGTCCTCTGCACTTTTCCAAGGGCTTAAATAGCCCTCAAGTGTGATTTTATCCTCTAAAACATCCTAAAATATGACCACATCCTAAATGCATTAAAGATTGTTCCAGGGCCCCTGTGGTTAAATGGAAGAAGCAATATCCTTGAGTGGCTCTGCAAATAGGAAAAGAAAACGACATCAAATGGATGTGCTGGTGAATAAAGGGATGGGGATGTTTTACTTGGGGTTGAGGGAAGAATGGGGGATGTTTTGCCAATATCCAGGTTAATTTCTTGCTGTGGTTTGGGGCAGAAAAAGGGATAATGAGGACTGATCAAAATGAGCCAGAAAGGATCATGCAACGCCTTAATTCCTGGGGCTGCTGAGGAAGGGCTCAGACAGATCAACAGGCAGGCTCCAGCCTCCCTGAAGGCTGCCCTTTGTCAAATTTACACCGAGGTTCTCATCTGATGAGAACTTAAATTGTCCTTAAATTTTCCCTCGCTGCAGATTCCACCCCGAGGAACATTTGCTGTGATTTCCTCGGAGTATCCCGCTGAAATAACTCATTTTTCCCTAATAGCTCTGCTGACTCCAGTCCATCCTGCAGCACACTGGAGTTCCAGAGAAGTTCTCGTGGAGAGGAAGGATTGATAGAGGCAGCTGATGCTTTCAGACAGGCTCAGCTGACTCAAAACCAGAGACAGAGAGAAGCTTTTACAGACTCATTCTTTTCTCCAGATATTCCTTCAGTGCAAATCCATTTCACCTCGTTTTCAACTTAATGTCATTGCATTCCACTTAATGTCATTGCATTTGACGAGAAGAGCTGTTTCTAATTAGGGATTTATGAAACTAATCAGCCCAGCCAGGTAGAAGCCAGTCCAGAGGAACAAACTGGGCCTGTCTGTCTGGAGGACTCTGCTCTCTCTGCTCTGTCAAACCCTATAGGATGTCAAACCCTCCAGAGCAGCTGAGTGGAACCAGATGTGCTCAGAGCTTGTCCAGCTCCCTTCCACGTGGATGGAGCAGGTGTTTGGTGAGGAGCAGAGCTCAGCCTGGGAAATCTGGGCTGCTCCTCCTTCCCAGAGCCCTCCAGACTATGTGGCTGAAGGGGAAAGTGAGGCTGGTTCCCACTCAGCACTTGAGGGATGGAGTCTCACTTCACTCTCCTTCCCACCTCATATTCCTTTCAGGATTTTTCCTCCTTTTTTTGGGCTGAGGCCCAGCAATTTGCTGAGCAAGGCATCCAAGGCAGCAGTGGGACCCAATCCAGTGCAGTGGGTGGTTGTGGAGTATTGGGGAGAAATTTGAACTGGCCTCATTAATAGAAGGTTCCTAAAGCCAGCTATAAAATCCTTTTTTATATCTTAAAATTCCTTCCCCAATTTTGTCAGAAATTCTGAGATTTGCTCCTAAGTTGGATTTTGCTGCTCTCACCCTACAAGTTGAAAATTTGCTTTCTTAAGTTCTTTTTGATCCACCCTCTAATTGGCATTCCTGAGCTGCAGCACATCTGAAATCCCTGGAATCCTTTTGGGGCAGAGAACCAGAAGATTTGACATCCATTGGAAAAAGAAATTTGTCAGTTCTTTGAGTTTATCCTGGGCTGGAATTGTTCAGCAGGAGAAAATCACAAAGTTAACAAAGGTAAAATAACTGTAACTGTAATAATTCATCTGACTTTGTAAAAAATTTAACAGACTTCAACTCTTTCTAGGAGTTTATTTGCAGTGTACTACTGTATTTAATATTGAAATGCATCTGAAGGAGTGATTAGTGGTTATTAGAGCCAAAACATGGTGCTGGATACCAAATACACGACAGAAAATTAATATACAGCATAATTCAAACGAGATTGGCATAGGAATAAATTGATTTCTTCATATAGATTTGCTCTATTAAACCTGAGGCATTGATTTTCCCATTGGTTTCACTGGAGATGAATGTAAAGGAGATAATTTTCTACTAGAAACAATCAGGGATTTTAGAAATCTCATTAAAACTATCTCACCACTGACAGGTGGCTTTTCCATAAAGAAAATGTTTTTTTTCTCTTATTTGACAGCATGGCATCTTCTTTTCTGACTTAAAAAAATGACTGTTCTGCAAACATAGAACTCACAATTTTCTGCAAAAGGAAATAATTCTGTTCTCACCCCACTTCTGGACCCAGCTCCTGTTTAGTGGCCAGGGAATGGATTTCAGCATCACAAAAGGTAAGAACAGTTGGAAACTTGAGCTGGACACCAGAATTTCTCTCCTTGCACAGCTGATGAGATACTGGGGAGGTCTGGAGCTTGGGGAGCCAGAGTTTAGTGTTTGCCATAGAAAACAGAAGAAACACAAATTTTAAAAAATTGCTTTTTCCTGGTTTTATTCATCCCTTCCTTTAAAGGAGGGGTTTGTTAGAACAGCCAGCACTGCCACAGATAGGAGAATAATCACTTAATAACAAATATTCTGCTGTGGTAAAAATAATTGAGGGTTGTTTAGGGGTTTTTTTTTTTTCATTTTTATTCTTCCAGTAATACCTTTGCTCCCTGTTGTTCTCCAGCCTGGCTCCTTCCAGGAAAATGTAACCCAACCATCCCATGTTTCTTAATTCCTTGCACAGCCCTGAGTCAGCTCCTGCTGAGCTCTCCAGCTGATGTTCAGCTCTGTCAGCTTTGGTTTCTGCAAAAAAAAACCAAAAAAACTTAACTCAGGAGCTTGAGCTGGGACAATCCCAATGCAATTTAGGGCACACAAACCCCAAAACCAGAATAACCCATGAAATATCTGCCATTTTCCTCAGTGCTCCACGTCCCTGCTGTTTTTTCCTCTATTTCCTCATCAGGTTGGAACCAAATCCCAAATCCCTGCAGCTTCTGAGCCCTCCCTGAGCTGGGTGGGGGTGGAGGGATGGGATTTTCCATCCTCAGGAGCAGGGAATGTGGCCAGGGCACAGAAAATTCTGTGTCCACCAAAAATGTTCCTCCTGCACCTTCCCCCCCCCCAGCTCAGCCTTTGGGAAATCTCGATTTCCACTGGAGCTCTGCATTTTTCACAGAGAACAAAAACCTCTCCTACGAGCTCTCCATCCCCAAAATAAAAGATTTATTCTCAGTTTCACAGCTCAGGACCCCTCCATTGAGCAAATATCCACTCTGTGCATGAGAAGTGCTGAAAATCCTGCTGGAATAACTAAAAGAAAAACCATTTTCTAGTCTAAACCCAACTTTTGCTAATAAAGATGCAGGGGATGATCAGAGCTGCTCCCAAAGCTGAGGTGAAAGTTTCATTTTTCTCCTTGTGGGCAGGGTTTGTGTTGGTTTCCTGCTCATTCAAAAATAATTCCACCACCTTGCTGGAAGTAGGGAGAAAAATGTAATTTAAAAATGTTAAAGCATCTCCCTCTCCTCAGGTGTTTGCCAATATTTGCCCCTCAAATGAAAGTTTAGGAGGATTTGGAGGAAATGAAACATTCAGGAGAATTTGCCAAAGGTCTCCCTTCTCCTAAGCCATAAATCCTGTTTGTGGAGGGGTCTCTCAGCCAAATTTGCTCAAATTTGGAGCTACTGGATCCCATTCTCTTCTTGACTAATTCCTCTGCTAGCAGCTAGAACTCCACAATTTCTGATGATGAATTTCTGGTGATCCAGTAAAAACTGCTTTTTTGTTTAGATGTTTTTAATTTTTTTTTAAATTTTTTTTAAATTTATTTTTTTAGGATCTGCCTGAAAATCCCTTCTCATTCCTCCCCTCCATGGCTTCACATTCTCCTGATTCTCCTCCTCCCTGCTGCAATCATCTCCTTGTCTGGCCGATGGGAGATTCCAGAACCCTGCACTGAGCCTTCCTCCTTCCCTTCCAACAAAATCCTCTTTTTATATTTTTTTTCCCCCCTTATTTTTCCTCTTTTCCTTACATCATCCCCGTGGCTCACATCCTTTCCCTCCTGATTCATTATGTAACCATGAATCTCTCTTCAAACACATCTGGGGGTGGAGGGACAAGGGGGTAATGGCTCTAACATCTGGCAGGATTATTTTGGTATTATCATTGCAGCTTCCTTCTGTTTCTCCAGCTTCCCTTTTGGCACTGTGGATGACAGGGAAATGTTTCCTTCCACTTTTCTCCAGGGGATTAAATGAGGTTTTTTTTCCAGTGATCAAAATGGAGAGGCCACGAGTGAGGGCGTGTTTGAGACACACAAAATATGGGGTGATGCTGATTTTTGGAATTCCCTGCCCATTCTCCTTCCTCCCTGAAGGAGATGTTCCAGCACCTCTTGGAGCCACCACCACCACGGAGCCAAACCCACCAGGAGCAGCTCCAAGGAATCATCAATGAGATGGAAAATCCCCAAACCCTGAGCTCCTGGGGAATTTGGGGTTTGGATTCTGTCCTGTGGGAACAGGAACACTCCAGGTGCTCTGTGTGGATTCCTCCGTGCCAAACCCACGGGAAATTGTCTGCACCAACCCTGACCCGTCCTCAGGTGGCATTTGGTGTCACAGCAAATCAACTTTGCTACCTGAGGAATTCTCACTTCTCAGAATCTGTTTTGGTTTTTTCCCCGAGCTGTGTAAAAGTTCTTGTCTGGCAGTTCGTGTGCCCGAGCTGGAATCAATCTGAGCTCTTTAGTTTTCACTCTCAAGGTTGTTTATTCTTTTCTTATCTGTAATATTTTCTCTCAGCCCAGCCAGGTCTGTCTGGCAGGGCAGCCATGGCACACTCTCTGCCCTTCAGGGCACTGTTATCTTTTTATACTAAAAACTACCTACATGATGTTTACAATTATTTCCCAATTCCCATCATCTATGTTAGACACTGAACTTCTACTCTAAACCAATCCCAAAGTGCAGCTCCACAATAGAAAATGGAGATGAAGAAGAAGAACAAAGAAAGACCAAACACGTGCTTTTTCCTCCATCTTGTGTTCTAAAATCCCCATGCCCAAAAATCCTACAATCTATATTTTCACTTTATGATAACACTACTTAAACTGCTGTGACTTTTAAGTTCTCATCTAAAGCTGGTGATTTGTTCCAAGGGCTATAATCAACCCCACAGATGTTCTGGGATCATCCCAGGGTCGCAGAGCCCCTGACAGGGTCTGGATCCCAGAGGGATGTCCCAGACTCTGACATCACTGAATAATCCAAGAATTTTTCTGTTGGTGGGATCTGAGATATTCCTTAACACAGCTGCCAACTGAACCCCCAAAAACTGTGTGGAATCCAAGGGCCCTGGGGATAATCTGGCAATCAGAGATCACATCCAGCAGCCCAGGAGGAGAAAGGAAAAGGGGGAAATTCAGCATTTCCATGCTGGCCTTGCAGGGAATGTCTGTGCTCCAGTGAATGGTGGGAGGGATGGTGGAGAGTTGTTCACACCCACCAGGATGGCAAAAATGTGTCAGGCAGATGGACAGCCATGAAATCCTGCTCTGCACAGCACTAATGCTCTTCAAGATTCATAGTTCAAGATGAATTCTCTCTTTTCCCCATTTTCATGTTACAAATCGCCAGGAAATTTATTTGGAGGTTACTAGGATACAAATACGCAAGAGGAGCACTAAAAACACCCAATTTCTCCTTTTTCTGTTTTCCCATTGGTACCTTTGTTATTTATCACAGACATTTGCCATAAAACCTGTGGTTACTCCCCCTCAGGGTCCCATCTTCTCCTCCCATCACGCCTGATCCCACTGCAGGGATGAGTGTTTCGGATTTATGAGGCTGGAATCATTTTGGGAAGAGCCCAGAGTGGTGTCAGCAACACAAATTCCAGGTGAGGGAGGAAAGAGTCTGTGACTGAGAATCTTCTCCTCATCACACTCACAGGGAAGCAAAGGAGACTGAGACCTGAATATCCCTGGGATCTGTGTCTACATCCCCTTTTCCCACAAAACCAGGGAATTATGCCACAAGACATAAAGCTCAGTGAATAATTCATACAGAAATTCACATTCAAGGCCTTGTCTGAGTTCCTGTTCATGAATTACCCATGAGCAGATGCTGATTCCCTCAAAGTGCCATTGCTAGAGAGAATCCATTCCATAATTCCTGCAAATTCTTTGATTTCCTCCTTGTTTGGATCTCAGGTTCCTGTTGGCATCCAGCATTAAAAATGCAACTATTCTGACTTTGTGCAGAAATTGTGATTTCTGTTTGGAAGTTTTCAGTCTCCAGGAAGAATATTTAATAAATGTGGATCCAAATTTTCAATGAAATGATTGAATGAATGATTCCCTGTCTTATTTCCACCCATGAGATGTTACAATGCCTCTCCTGAATCCCTCTGCTGTCCCACTGTGGGGTCTACTCTAAATTAAAATCAGCATTGAGCTATTATTCATTCTCCATTCCATTCCATTTCCATTCCATTTCCATTCCATTTTCCATTCCATCCCATCCCATCCCTGCAAACCAAATGCCAAGGCAGCTTAAAACAAAAGTGCCAGTCTAAATTTCAAAGTAAATAAATTAAAAAGACCATTCAAAAGGTCTTGCTAAACAAACTCCTACAGAACATCCATAAAATCCACGGCTGGAGTGGAATTCCCATCTTTCAGGTGAGTTCCAGGGTTTATCTAAGAGGGAGGAGATCTTGCCAACCTCTGTAAAAAAAACCAACAAAACCAAAAAACCTGCAAATGAAATGATTGCATTCTTTATTTCAAATTTCAGTTCAAATTTTGTTTCATTTTGCTGTGCCTGGAACAGCTACAAGTGGTTTATTTTATGCTGAGGTGGTTATCAGGGGTTGTAACAATGGCACTTTTGGCCTGGTTGACATCACAGAACTTGACCCCCCAGGACTTTCTGGCCTCACTGGATAATTAATTTGCCACATGGCTCAGAAAACAAGCAGCAGGCCTGTTCCTTTCCCTGCAGCTCATGGTTTGGGGAATCTTTGTGAAGCTCTTTCAGGAGGGGCAGCTAAAGGTTGACAGAAGAGCAGATTTGAGTGCAAAAATGAAACCTCAAATTATCCCCATTGTTCCCTGCAGGCAGCACTGCCTTCCTTTGCAGTCTCCTGAACAGGAGAGCAGCACAGAATGAGGCTGATAAATTAGCCAGAGATCCACGAGGAGAGAGGCAGGCAGAGCCCAAGCCCTCCAAGACATATGTCTTTATTTACCCAAACATAAATCAAACCCTCCAGGAACTCGTGCGAGTAAATCGGATCCCGTTTGTATGTTTTTCCTGACACATAAATCTGGCTGGAGCAGAATGGCATGAAAAATAGAGGAACCAAAGTCCCAGAGGGACTCATCTTTCACAGAGCCTGGACTGATCACTAACCCTGCTGGGCTCTGGAGCTCCAGGGAATGTTGGGGTGATGCTGCAGGGTTGCTGTGCTGGGGGCTGCATGTGGATCCTGAGTGCTACTGTGCACCCAGCCCGCAGGGATTTGTTGTATTTTGCCTCTTCCAAGGCTCTGAAGGAAAAGCCAGCAGCTGTTCAGGTGTCAGACACGGCGCAGGGGATGCAAGGAGAGCAAAGCCAGCGGGTGAATTAATCACCAAACGAGGCCAAGCAGCCTGGGGGGTCAAGTTCCATGACCTCAACAAAAAATAAACCTCTTGTGGGTGGGTCTGTGCATGGATGTCCCCGTGCTGCAGCCTGCAAGGACCCAGCCACCCTTGGGATGGGACAGGGGTGCCATTCCCATCATTTCCCACCTTTCCAGCTGATGGAATTCTCCCATCTGAGAATGCTGAGGTGAATAATTTTTTTTTGGGAATAGGAGTTTCCCCTGTGCTGCATCTCCATGAAATGTTAACCACGGAATGTTTCGCAGCCAGATCCACGAGGAAAAAATTCCCTCTTCCTTAGCCCTGTTTTGCTGCCCAAGCTGCTGAGACTGCAAATTTCACCATCCTAGAACTCGAGAGACCTTAGGTGAATCCAGCCTCCCTCTCAGGAATGTTATCTTTTCAATTTTGGCAAACACAGGGTGTTTTCATAGAGATTCCTCTTGCTCGTGCTAAAATGGAGAAAGATGGAACACGAGAGAGGATTTTGCTCCCATGGCTGGCAGAGCCTGCTTTGAATAAAGAAAAATAAAAAATATGGATCATGCAAAATATTATTAATGATCAAACCCAGAGTTTTCACTAAGCCAGACCATGACTCAAGGTCCTATCCCCTGAAATTCTCCTGTGACTGATTGTCTTGGGGTGACTGTGTGATGCCTGTATCCCCAAATTGTCTGTTCTGTTGGTGTTGAATATTAAATTCTGCAACTTTAAAACTAGTTCCAGAAATAAAACAAAAAAAAAAAAAGTGCAAAGTTTGTTATCAAAAACTGCACTGACTCCCCTGCATTCCTACTAACACTGTGTTGTCTGCAGTAAACAGCAAAAAAAAGCTCTCTTTTACTCTGAATTACTTCTTCTAGCTAACTAAAGCAAAGAAACTCCCTAAATTACTTTTTTCCTCCTTTTTCTTTTTTTTTCCCTAGACCTGTTTTAAACTTGCTCTGAACTAAAAACCTAAAAAAAGCACCAAAAACTCACACCTGTGTCCCACCAAACCTGGCCTGGGCCGTGACATTTTCCCAACACCGAAAAAACTAAGAACAGCCTGAGTAAGCTGGGCAGCCCACAGAAAAAAACCTCTTCTAATTCTTCATCTCTTCAGAGTAGCAAAAAGTTTTTACTGTTTAGTATTATTCAATTCTATGCTAAAAAGTATGTCACCTATTAAATAAATAATTTTGTTTCTTTTTCCACTTCTCTCCAAAAAAATTTTTTTTCCTGAACCAACTAAAAAAAAAAATTACTNGTCTTGGGGTGACTGTGTGATGCCTGTATCCCCAAATTGTCTGTTCTGTTGGTGTTGAATATTAAATTCTGCAACTTTAAAACTAGTTCCAGAAATAAAACAAAAAAAAAAAAAAGTGCAAAGTTTGTTATCAAAAACTGCACTGACTCCCCTGCATTCCTACTAACACTGTGTTGTCTGCAGTAAACAGCAAAAAAAAGCTCTCTTTTACTCTGAATTACTTCTTCTAGCTAACTAAAGCAAAGAAACTCCCTAAATTACTTTTTTCCTCCTTTTTCTTTTTTTTTCCCTAGACCTGTTTTAAACTTGCTCTGAACTAAAAACCTAAAAAAAGCACCAAAAACTCACACCTGTGTCCCACCAAACCTGGCCTGGGCCGTGACATTTTCCCAACACCGAAAAAACTAAGAACAGCCTGAGTAAGCTGGGCAGCCCACAGAAAAAAACCTCTTCTAATTCTTCATCTCTTCAGAGTAGCAAAAAGTTTTTACTGTTTAGTATTATTCAATTCTATGCTAAAAAGTATGTCACCTATTAAATAAATCATTTTGTTTCTTTTTCCACTTCTCTCCAAAAAAATTTTTTTTCCTGAACCAACTAAAAAAAAAAATTACTTAATTTTTTTTTTTTTTCCTTCCCTAAAAAAACCCCATTCAAAAGTTTCCTCCCAAATTTCCTCTAAACTAAAACACTGATGGAGTGGTTTTTTCTCCCAGGTTAATGCAGTCACAATATTATCCCTAATGGCCACTGGCAACTTGGATGTTTTTGCAGTTGGTGCTGGGGGAGCATTCCCAAGAGTGGCAGATTGCTCTCCACCATGGAAAAACAAATCCCAGCCACGCTGCCACCACCCCCAGCTGCACTGAGCTTTTCCAAAGAGGAGGAAATCCTGGTGGTGTTCAGGCTGCTGGTGCTGGAAGCCTGGCTCCCTGAATTGCTGCTGTTCCCTTGATGGATGGTGTTTTCTAGCCCAGGCTTTTCCTGGGCTGATGTGCTGGTTTGAAAGCAAAACCAGTGAGATTTCAAGTCAGTAAGAGAATTTTAATAGGGATAAAAAAAAGGCACCACACTGCTCCACAAGGAGCCTGCCACAGCTTCATTCAGTTCTCTAGCTCTTCTGGGAATAAAAAAACTCAACAACAAAACCCTCTCCCAAGCCAGCTCCTGTGGAGAACAAGGTGCTCTGAAGGGATGGGATTTCCTGGATTTCCTGGATTTCCTGACTCTGTGACTGTCACCCTTTCAGAGTGGGGACCAAGGGCTGAGGTTTCCCATCCCCTGCTGCAGTTCTGAGCCTGGGCACGGTGCTGGGACAACAATTTGACAACAAAACCATGGAAAATCCAAGAGTAAGATCCAAAAGTGAAATCCAAAAGTGAAATCCAAAAGAAAATCTAAATCTGCTGAAAGTTGAACACTGACAGCTTCATTCTCAGCAGTCTCTGTTTTGGGTCTCTGGGCCAAAGATGCAGCTCTTATTTTCAGGATGTGCATCTGAAAAAGTCAGAATTACATCAAGTCAACCTTTGTCAGTAGTTTTTGGGATATATTGGATGGTTTATTGTGAGTCTGCTCCCAGACAGTTGTGAGTGTGCCACAGAATGCCACACAGCCATGGCTGGGCTGAATTAAAAAAAAAAAAATAAAAAAAAAAAAAAATATATATATATATAAAAATAAAAAGCCCCACAGCCATGGCTGGGCTGAATTAAAAAAAAAAAAATAAAAAAAAAAAAAAATATATATATATATAAAAATAAAAAGCCCCACAGCCATGGCTGGGCTGATTAAAAAAAAATAAATTAAAATTAAATAAAACAATATATAAGATAAAATCTCCTCTCAGGCTAAGCTGACACTGTCACACAGCCCATGGCTTGGAGCTGGACCCAATCCTTTAATCCTAATTAAACTCCCTCTGCTGTCCAGCTCTTAAAAATCCGTTTTTTCACCCAAAAATTTGTTTGAGGGGCATCCACATCCCTGGATTTCGACATTTCCAACTCTGCCAGCAGTCACCCCGAGCTCCTTTATCATGAAGGGAGCAAATCCCTCTGGAGAGGGATGAAAATGTGATAAAATTGGTGTCAGGGAGGGAGAACGGATGGATTTGGGAAGGGATTGTTTCTCTGGATGTGCAAACAAATAATTGCACAGGAGCCAGGATCCCTCCCCAGCTCCTGGTGCTGGAAAAGGGGGCACCTGCCAGCAGAGAAATATGGAAAATAACCCAAAGTCACCCTGGGCTGCCAATATTTCACTGTCTGCTTATCTCTGTTACCTCAGATAAATCAGGTCAGGCAGGGAATGTGGCCCATGTGCTAAAGCCATCAGGGGATGATGTCATGGCCAGAACGAGTCCTCTTTGAGGACTTTCAAAGGTAATTGAAAGGTTATTTTTTTTAGGAGTTCACTGCCTTTTTTTTTTTCTAATGGGAAGTAAATGAGATTCAGGTCATACTCAGGCAAGCTCAGGGTGAAGTCATAGGGTGAAGAGAGGGAAGATGGAGTTGAAGATTAATTTGATTAGGATTTCTTAAGATAATATTTGATTTTATGAGGGGTTTAAAAGCAGCAAGGTCCATTTACTAAATCTGAGCTGTTCATCTTTTTTTTTTTTTTTTCAGGCTGCACAGAAAGGTGCAGAGCTTTGCTTGGAGTTAGATGGTCACAAGTGGAGAAATATTAACACCAGTTGCAATAAGAATCTGGAAACTGTTAGCAGAAAAATTGGATTTGATTGAAGGCAGAGTTGAAGATTCTCTGATTTCCCAAATTTTTGAAACATACAAATTTTACCTTGGGTGAACACTGTGAGTTTTAATTCTATTGCAACAAATAAATTGAAAAAAATCCAAGGGAAGGAAATAATTCCCTGCCATACTCCTGGTTTCCAGAAAAAAATTTTGAAGGCAGAGATTTATCTTAAACTTAAATCTGAAATAGGAAATAATGTGGATTCAAAGGATAAAATCCCAGAATGAGCAGGCAAAAATTCCTTCAGGAATAACATCCAAGGAAGCAGATCCAGCACCCAAGCCCTGCCTGGGGGTGTAGGATTTTGTGCAGAAGGGAATTCTGAAATACAGAAATTCACCTGGGTTCTCAGGGAATCATTGTATTGATTTTGAGAACACAGAATTCTGCAGCTCTGGGCAATCCATCAGTGTCACCAAAATGTAAGGATGAGGAAAAAAGGAAGGAGGAATTAAAAAAAATCCCCTCTGTTTTTCTGTTTGCAGCTTCTCAGTGCATCCCCAAGGGTGGCAGGGCCATTAAAAATCCATCACAGCATCCCAGGAATGTTTTGTGCTGGAATTTGGGGAGCCACAGCATCTCCTGGGTGCCTGCAGTGGGGATTTTCTCCTGTCCCCAGATCTGTGACAAGGGATTCTGCAGGAACAGAACTGAACTCCAAGGACAGCTCGTGCCTCCTGCAGCCTGCAGGGGCTTTCTTCACTCAACAAAAGCAAACAAATGAATCAATTTTCCAATCCCCAAGGGAATAAACAGGGAAAATTTGGAATGGAACAGAAACTAATGAACCTCCCCAAATCAGGCTGGCTTTTTTCCCTACAGAGAACCCCGAACCAAGGTGATGCCCACCCCAAAGAGGCTGAGGGGGATTTAAACCCAGTTTAAATCTGCTTATTTTACCGATATTTGTGACCCCCCCGCCGTGCTGGAGGTGCTGCCGTGGCTCTGACCCCCAGCCTTGTTCTTTTCCAGCAGGAATATTCCCTCTCTGGCCACCAGCCCAGCCCAGACGTCAGCCCAGAGTCACACAGACGTGATTTTCCTCCTTCTCTTCCAGGAGCTTTCCTTGCCCTGCCACCTTATCAAAGGCTCAGTATTAACCAGCTTAGGCTTGATCCAGCTTGTTTGGGCAGGCTTGGCCCCAGCCCAGCCCTGCACAGCTCAGAGCAGAGCTGGGAGCTGCAAACCCCAGCCTGGGGCTGCCACCTCCTCCAGCACAACCACATCCAGAATTTTCCTGTCCTGAGCCTATGGACAAGCCCCTGGAATGCTGGGATTCATCCCAAACTCTCTGTGCCACCCCCCAGCAGCCTCACAGGGAAGGATTTGCTCCCAAATCCCATCCAAGATGAATCTCTGTCAGTTTGAAGCCATTCCCCTCATCCTGGCATTGCATGTCTTTATAAAATCCTATAAAATTTCCTCTTTTCAGGCTCCCTTCAGGCCCTGGAAGGCACAGCTAGGTCACCCCAAACCCTTTTCTCCAGGCTGAATTAAGGAGATTTGTGATCTCCCTAAATGGGTTTGGATTCCCCATCCTCTGCTAGTCACACATAGCTCTGTTAATAATAATGCAATTATCACTAATAATATTAAAAATATTAATCATTATAATGCAATCATTAAGGAAATGTTTCTTTTTTTTTTTTTTAAAGGAGGAACCCAAACCAGGAGCTGCATTCCTAAAGAACCAATTTTAATTCTCCCTCACCCACAGCACTGAGGAGCACCTGAATGTGGAGAGAACAGCACTTTTCTCTCAGCAGCAGGTAAGAAAAATCACCTAAAAATTAATTTATAGCATATTTTTCTTCATGATGGTCCAAGTAGGCTTGGTCCTAATTTCTTTAGGGTTGGGAAGGGAGTTCAGGAAAACAGCTGGATGTCTCCAGATTAAACATGGGTGGAAGTCTCTGTAATGGATTGAGTTGGCCCTGGGATGATTTTGCTCATCCTTGCTTCTGTGAAAATATTTGCAGTGTGACTTTGGGGCCAAGTGAGCACTGCCTGTGTTTGTCAAGGACAGCCAGGAATGTTTGGAGGAGGATTTTGGAAAAGGGCTCTGCATGATGTGGATTAGTGGCTGCCTGTGTCATTTCAGCCCTGCCATAATTAAATACCAGCAGCAATTAGCAAACAGCAACCAGAAAGTGAACTTAGATAAAAAATGCCTTTAGAGAAAAAAAAAAAAACAACCACCACAAGGATTTATAACATTGGGAAAGTGCAAATCACACTGAGGGCTTTTATCTTTTTCCTCCACCTCCAAAATCCTGAAAAGCTCCATGGGCTCGCAGGATTTCTCCTGCAGCAACTTGTGGTGGAAAAAATGGGATTGAGCAGCTCCAAAATTCTGTTTTAGCAACCTGAACCCCATATTTAGGAGCTCAGAAACCCCAAGAACTCTTTGGTGACTGCTGGCACTGAGAGAATTCCTGGAACACTGGCTGCCCAAGGAATTGGGATGCTCAGGGGATCTCTCCCACTTGTGGATTTGGCTCCCAGGAGGGCTGCAGGCAGCACTGAAGGATTTATTGTTATGCCTGGGTAATGCTGTTCTTGTTCTTTGAGGGCAGAAATGCAGGGAAATCAAACCAGAAAAAAAAAATTTAAGAAGGTGGGATGGGAAAGAAAAGAAAAATTGGAATTGGTGATTTGTGAAGCAGCACAATGAGAGGCAGAAATAAAGGGGGCTGGAGTTTTGTCTGAATTCACTGGAGGAGCAACAGGCAGCGAGGATTTGTGCCTCCAGATTTTTATTTTGATGTCCATCCCAGCCCTGGGGTGGGGATTTGTCTGGCTGGCAGTGCTGGCAGTGCTGGCAAGGGGATTCTTTTATCTGCAAGCCAGGTAGGGCTCAGGCAGGCACCCAAACCTGCCAAGGCCAGAAGGCTCAGGGAGCTCAGCCTTGGTTTTGTTCTGCTCCAGGACAGGGCTGGGGCTGGGTGAGGGTTCCATGCTGCAGGAGAAGCTCAGGGCATCCCAAAAAAGGCATCAAAGCAGCCCAGGCTGGGAAATCTGAGCACAGGGAAGGGTTTTGTGCTGGCTCCTCACCCACCTGGCACAGGAAATCGTCTGAAATTAAAAATGAAGTGTCCCCCATGGTGCTTCAGTGGGACAGCAGAGAAATTCTGTGTTTGCTGTGCTGTCTTCATGCAAAGGGGCAGCCCCTGAGCCTTTCCAGCAGGGGGGTGGGAGGGAAGGAAAAAGGGAAAAAAAGGAAAAGGGAAAGGGAAAAAAGGGGGAAAAGAAGGGAAAAAAGTAGAAAGGGAAAAAGGAGGGGAAAAGAAGGGAAAAAGAAAAAGAAGAGGAAAGGAAAAAAGGAGAAAGGGAAAAAGAAGAGGAAAGGAAAAGGAAAAGGAAAAAAGGAGAAAAAGAAGGGAAAAAAGTAGAAGGGGAAAAAGGAGGGGAAAAGAAGGGAAAAAGAAAAAGAAGAGGAAAGGAAAAAAGGAGAAAGGGAAAAAGGGGGAAAAATAAGGGAAAAAGAAAAAGAAGAGAAAAGGAAAAGGAAAAGGAAAAGGAAAAGGAAAAGGAAAAGGAAAAGGAAAAGGAAAAGGAAAAGGAAAAGGAAAAGGAAGCCCAGGTGAGGGCCAGCTCCAGGCTGAGCCCAGTGCTGGGGTTAAGCTGAGCCTGGACTCTTAATCCCAGCCCTGTGGGGACTAAGACAGAGCCCAGTGTGTCCGTGGTGCAGACAGCAGCTGAAACTCTGCTCCTTCCCTTTCAGGCCGGCATTCCAAGTTATCTAATCCCCATTCAGCCTCAAACACGCACTCCTGTTGTCTGCAGGCTCGAATTCAATATCTGAAGCTATTTTGTGCCACAGCCATTAAACCCAGCCTGTTTTTTGCCCATTTCTCTCTGATGAAGATGCAGTGGGGTCGGGTTTGGGATGCAGGGTGACACAACCCAGCTCTGCTCGTCTCAGATTTGCTCCTGGGTCCCCCTTGACTCGGGATCCTGCATTCCCACAGTGCCTCCAGTGCATTTTTGCACTGTTGTTCAGCACATTTCAGGCAGGTTCCCCACCCTCCCTGCAGCACAGGGGTTGGTTTGGGAAAGAGGAGCCACAGACTCTTCATGTGCTGGGGAACAGCAAAGCTCAGCCATCCATCAGCCCCAAATCCCCATCTCCAGTCTGCTTTTCCCTGCACTGTTTCAATGGGTGGCTGCTCTCTCATGGATGCCACATGAAAGCTCTGATCTCTGAGAGAGAGCTCTGAACATGAAATATTCCCTCCATTTATGGCCCACACGATTTTTGGGGTTGCTGCTGTGCCCAAACCTTCATCTGGAGCCTTTTCCAGCAGCCCCTCCAACCCCCTGTGCTGGGAGCAGAGCTCACCCCACCCATGCCAGCACCTGTCCCTTTGTCCCTTTTCCATGGACCACCCAGCCAAAGGCACCCTGGAATCCCAAAGTTTGCCACATTTCCACGTTGTTTGCTATTTGGGTTTGTGCTGGGCTTTTTTCCTGATACAAATAAACTGTGACAGGCTCACATGGGGAGTGACTGAGTCAAATTAAACCCGTTTTCATGTCCCAGTGTAATCTGGCTGGACTCGTTTACACTAATTAGAACTAATTATGTGCCTGCTAAACTGGTAGCTTTGATTGTGGGAGGTGCAGGCACTGAATCACTTCATGCTTTTCACTTGGGGAGAACCCTAAATCTGCTTTATCTGCGAGGCAAAAGGGCCTGGAAATGATAAAATCTCCTTGAAGGTGGGGAAAATGAACTCAGCTTTGCTCCAACTGCCCCAGGTTTGGTTCAGTGCTTGGTTCCACTGTCCTGGTGCTGTGTAAATCCATTCTGAGCGGCACACAATGAGGAGCACGACAATAAAACTCAGACAATCAGCAGGGAGGGCTGGGCAGGGACGCCAGGGCTGTGTTTTGGGAGTGCTGGGCAGAGCCTGGAGTGGCTCTGTGGGATATTCAGAGAGGAGAAATCATTAAGGGCAGACTTTTGTTGTGGCCCGTGCTGGATCCTCCAGGGATGAAAGGAGGCAAACAGCCTGGGACAGCATCCCCGGGCTCCAGCTGCTCCCTGCACGGCCAAATCTGCTGCTCTGCAGAATTTCCATGGGCTCTGAGCCTTCCACACACACACACAATCCAGGAGTTCTCCAAAAACTGCTCAGGCACTCATTAAAGGGATCATTAAATCACTCATTAAAGGGATGGGAAATGTCTTGCAGGAGCCCTTGAGACAAACATCCCTGGGATGCTCTGGAAAATCAACCCCTGTGGTCTCAGATATTGGGATAAACACCAAATTCGTGGCCTAAATTTCACCTAAATTTTAATTTACATCACTGTAGTCCCCATGTTTTTACCCAAATAAAAATAAGGGCAGTGAATGTTCAATTTACTCAAATTTCCGTCATGGTAACTCACATGCCTTTACCCAAATAAAGGCAGTGAATGTTCAATTTGCTCAAATTTACCTCATTGTAGTCCCCATGTTTTTACCCAAATAAAAATAAAGGCAGTGATTGTTCAATTTACCCAAATTTCCATCATTGCAGTCCCCCTGTTTTTAACCAAATAAAAATAAAGGCAGTGAATTTTCAATTTATCCAAATTTCCATCATTGTAACTCCCATGCCTTTACCCAAATAAAGGCAGTGAATGTTCAATTTGCTCAAATTTACCTCATTGTAGTCCCCATGTTTTTACCCAAATAAAAATAAGGGCAGTGAATATTATATTTATTTTAAAAGGTGAGATGAGTCCTTTAAAATCTGGAGGTTTTGGTTCTTCAGACCTTGCTGCCATTTAGCCCCTGGAACCAGAACTGTTTTAAAAGGGTGGGGGAATTAAATATCCATTAATTAAATCCATGAATCTTCAAGAATCACACAGGGAAATAAATTTCTACACATCTCAGGACTTAACTACAAGATACAGAATGTAAAACAATTCCCATTTTAGGCTTTTGCCACTAATAAGTGGAACAACACTGCAGGGAATGAAAATCAATTTATAAAAACTGAGCCAGTTTGAGCAGTTTAGGTGTTGCCAAAGTCCCATGGATATGAAATTGGGAATTTTCCCAGGATGGGACTTGTGTTCATCCCTGAATTAGTGACCACTGCTGGGGGACACAGATCTGCCAGGGCTGTTTGAAATCATTTATGAGAAATCAGGGCCTTTGAAATAACTGGCAGGTTTACCACCAGACAGACAAAAAANTATCCAGAAACAGATAGGTGGGAATGGAAAACCCTTCCTTACAAAGGAAAAAAAGGAAAGGAAAGGAAAGGAAAGGAAAGGAAAGGAAAGGAAAGGAAAGGAAAGGAAAGGAAAGGAAAGGAAAGGAAAGGAAAGGAAAGGAAAGGAAAGGAAAGGAAAGGAAAGGAAAGGAAAGGAAAGGAAAGGGGAAAGGAAAAAGGAAAAAGGAAAGGAAAGGAAAAAGGAAAGGAAAAGGAAAAGGAAAAGGAAGACCAAGGGGAGGTAAAATGAATCCTGTGTGTCACACAAGCTCTGGGGGCACTGACTCTGTGCCAGCCTTGTTTTCTGGCCATTCCAAAAGGAAAAGTCCCCAGCAGCTGCCCACTGCCATTCCCTGGCTGTCCCGGTCTGGCACAGCCAGGATTTGGGTGGCTCCCCCAGCCCAGGGGTTTTAAGCCCGTTTTGATTTTAACCCCTTTGCTCTCTGTTCCTGTAATGAGTGATCTCATTTTCCCTGCTGAAAGTGGCTCCTGAAGCACTCTGAGCTCCCGGGGTGCAGCTCCCAGCTCTCCCTGATTCCCCAGCTCGCACTCTGGGCTCTCCAGCCCTCCCAGGCTCCCTGCAGGATGATGTCAGAGCAGGCTTTCAGTGAAATCCCGATTGTTTGGCTCGCACTCGCTGGAACATGTGGTCCCTTTTTGCTGTCTGAGTATTTTTATTAGCTCAGCTGCATCTCTTTTTGTTAGCTGAGAGGATCTGTGGTTCCTGGGGAGAACTTGCATTCCAGGCTGCAATATTTTATTCTGGTTTTAAGCTTGAAATTGGGTTTTATTTTCTCCTTCCAATTGATATTAAAAAAAAAAAAAAAAAAAAGTGTTTTGGTGTAAATCTGGATGAAACCATGCAGGTCTCATCAGCAGCACCCTGCTGGAACCAGGAGTGGGGATTACATTACTGTGTCCAGCTGGCTGATTGCCACTGCCTTATCCATGAATTCCCTGCATCCAAGACAAGAAGGCTCCCATAGAATTTCCCTGCTTCTCCAAGTGCAAAAAAAAAACCTGATTCCCTAAGGGAAATCTCTCAGCAGCCTCTCCCTGTGCACCCCCATCCCTTCACCCATGAACCTGGGATGCACAAATGTTAGTGGGAATGAATCTGGGGCTCACAGTGTTGTCTGAACGTGGGGATATTCCTGCCAAAACCCCTTGGGAATTCAGCCAGGGAAGGAAAATCCCATTCAGCAGGGGCTGTGTGGGCAAAGAGAGGCAGCAAAGCCTCCAGCTCCCCCCTGGCTGTGCAGCTGGGGGGAGGAAAGGGTTCCTTGTGTGATTCCAGAGTTTCTCTCTGTTCTGTGTGATTCCAGATCTTCCTTGTGTGATTCCAGAGCTTCCCTCTGAATTCCCTGTGTGATTCCAGAGCTTCTCTCTATGTTCTGTGTGATTCCAGAGCTTCCTTTTATGTTCTTTGTGTGCCTAGAGCTTCCCTGTATATTCCATGTGTGATTCCAGAGCTTCCTTCTATGTTCTGTGTGTGTCCAGAGCTTCCCTGTGTGATTCCAGAGCTTCCCTCTGAATTCCCTGTGTGATTCCAGAGCTTCCCTCTGAATTCCCTGTGTGATTCCAGAGTTTCCCTGTGTGATTCCAGAGCTTCTGTCTGTGTTCTGTGTGCCCAGAGCTTCCCTGTGTATTCCCTGTGTGATTCCAGAGCTTCCCTCTGTGTTCTGTGCAATTCCAGAACTTTCCCTGTGTGATTCCAGAGCTTCCCTCTGATCCCTGTGTCCAGACCTTCCCTCTGAGCTGGGAATTCTGTTCAGGATGAGCCCTGAGCTGGTGCCAGCCCCAGCTGAGCCTGACTCGTGGCTGGGAATGTTTTTTTTTGAGCTGGGAATGTTTTTTGGGGCTGAGCTCTGACAGTCCTGCCCCAGGATGAAAGGGAGGGGAGTTCACATCCCAGCTCCAGGCTGCTCCCAGCCCCATCCTGAAGTCACCTCCATTGCTGCCAGCAGCCCCAGCTCCTCCCTTTGGGGCTGGCAATGCCTTTGATGTCTCCATTTCACATCCAGTCACCCCTAAAGCCAGCCCCAACCTGTCCCCAGACCATGACACACCTCGTGGTTTCCACTGCATCCCTTCCCAGGGGAGGGGAGCCCAGAGCTGCCTGTGCTGGAGGGAATTGTGCAGCTCCTGACAGGAATTTGGGGTGGGCAAGAACTATCTCTCTATCTGCAATTAATTTGGGGAATGAAGGCCTTGGGTAATTAAATGCCCTCAGAAGTGCAGGGCACGAGAAGGGATCTGGACAAGGGGTCAGCTGAGAGAAATCAAATTGTTTTAATTCACCCATCTTCACGTTCCTGAGCTGTATCCGTGGCTCTGTCAGGATTTTTTTTGCACCCTGTGGTATTTTTTTGGGTCCACATTTCAGGCTCGAGCCCACAGGGCAGTGAAACCATAGCAGGGAAATTATAAAGTTATTATTAGGTCCCTGTTTTCCAGAATAGAAACTCCAGGGAAAGCAACCCCACTGCAGCTCTGGCCATGTAATTAGGCAGCAGACAGAGTTCTTAGTCACGCTGGATTTCTAATGTGGGGCTGCTGCAAAGCTGACAGGGAAACCAGGATGACTGTGCAGATTCCTGGAGAGGAGCCTGCATGGAATAAATCCTGAATATCCCTGCAGGAAAAGAGATCCCATGCTGATTGAAGATGCAGAGTGTGCCCAAAATATTGGGTTCAAGCTGAAAACAATCCCAGCTCCTCTGGAGGCGTTTCAGATCTTTGTTTCTTGGAGGGTTTGACCTGACTCATGCAAAGCTCTGAAATCCAATTTTTAATCAGCAGTTTATCTCTCAGGCTGGGAACATCATCAGAATGAGATTTCTTGTGAGATTTCCAATTCCTGATGGCAGAAAATCCCACAAGAAAGGAGCAGCTTTATCCCAGCCAAACCCAGACGTTTCAGAAACACAGGGAAGGTTTTTTTGGGGTTCCTGTTAACATCACCAGATCTCTTTGTGGTCCCTCTGCTTCAGCCACAGCAACCTGATGAGGAATTGCCATTTCTCAGCAGCTCAGGGCTGATTTCTCATTCGGAAAATGAGATTTCTTTGTGCTGAACAGATCCTGGCTTGCCAAAATCGCTGCTGGGAGAGGGCTCCACACAACTCCCGAGCTCTGAGCAACGGCAGAAAGAAACCCCAAAAGCAAACAGAGCTCGGCTCACCCCGTTATTAGTGGTTAAAAGGGGAGCAGCTGCAATATCAGAGCCTGATGTGCTCCCACTTGCTGCTGAAGAGGGTTAATTTTATTTTATTTTACATTTAAAAGCAACTTGAAGCTTTCTCTCCTGGCTGAGAAATCCCAAAGATCTTTAGTGCCCTCTACAGCCACTCTGGCTCCGTTCTCACCCTCCAGGCTGCTCTCACTTCATGTTCTTGTTCTTCTCCCTGCTCCTCCAGTGAGCAGCCTTTAAACGAGCTTTCAGCACTGCATTAATCACCAGCCTTAATGGGCAATCCCAGCTTTTTCCCTGCTAATATATTTGCATGTTCTTTACGTTAGAGAATGCTCCAGAGCACAGCCTGCGCAGCTGGAGAGCCACGAGCTGGTTTCATCCCACCCCAGCTATGCTGAGCGTGGCTTGCAGCCCCAAAAAAATGGGACAGAAGGCACAGTTTGGTCCCTGAGCGCTCACACCTCATCTCTCCTGCTTGTGGAGAGCTCGTGGAAAAGTCCTGGGAAGCCCAAAGGTGCTCTGCAGCCTCAGAGCTGGGACACAAAGCAGAGGTAGGGTGGGCTGGGTTGGAAATTGGGGATGAAATTGGGGATGAAATGATATTGCGTTTGAGGATCAGCTCGTTGCAGCCCCCAGATTGGGGTGAGGGACACGTGGGCTGGTTTGAAAATCAAAAATGGAACTGTGGAGGGGTTTCCATGGCCAAAGGGATGAAAGCTCCCTGCGGGCTGATAAAGCTCTGGGAGCAGGGAAAATCGGGATAGAGCTGTGGTGGGAGGTGGGATTGTGCTGAGCCTGCCAGAGCTGAAATATCATTTCATCCCCATTCTTCCAAAATTTCCAGAGCTAAAACATCGTTTCAGCCACCTTCTCCTGAGATTTCCAGAGCTAAAACATCATTTCAGCCACGTTCTTCCAAAATTTCCAGAGCTAAAACATAATTTCAGCCACCTTCTCCTGAGATTTCCACAGCTAAAATATCATTTCATCCCCATTTTCCTGACTTGTCATAGCTGAAACACCATTTCCCCCAGCATTTAATCCCCATTCTCCTTTGTCATACCTAAAATACCATTTCAGCCCAATTCTCCTGAGATTTCCTGAGCTGAAACATCATTTCAGACACCTCCTCCCGAGATTTCCAGAGCTAAAATATCATTTCATCCACCTTCTCCTGACCTGCCGTGGCCAAAACATCATTTCAGCCCCGTTCTCCTGAGGTTTCCAGAGCTGAAATATAATTTCTTCCAGAATTTCACCCACATTCTCCTGATTTGACATACCTTAAATAACATTTCATCCCTCTTCTCCTGAGCTTTCCAAAGCTAAAACATCATTTCATCTGCCTTTTCCTGAGATTTCCTGAACTAAAATATCATTTCAGCCACATTCTCCTGAGATTTCCAGACCTAATCCATGCCCATTCTCCTGACTTGCCATAGCCAAAATATCATTTCTTTCCCATCCCCAGGAACTCCTGGATTAAGAGGGAATTTTCCATTTGTTAACAGGGGAACAGCATCCTTTAAATGGAACAAAATCCCCAAAGAAATCCCATGGGGGAGAAACTCAGACAGGAATTTCTGTCAGAAAAAATTCCATGGGCTGAGGCACTGCTAAACCCCTAAATAACAACAAATATTTAATTTACAGCTGGTAAATGACCCCCAGCAGATGAATGAAAATAGAAATAATAGAGTTATTATTATTATTATTATTATTATTATTATTATTATTATTATTATTATTATTATTATTATTATTTCTGGGAGCTCCCAGATATTTCAGCAAAGCCTGGTGCTCCAAATGGCAAAACCCTTTTTGTTCCATTACACTTTTAGAGTTTCCTGGAAAACCAAATTATTTGTTTATTGGAGGAGGTAGAGGCAAAAGAATAAAAATTTTCGATTGAAAATATGATTTTCCCTGTGGTGTTTTCATTTCAAAACCCAGTTTGATTTTGTGTGTGTGGATATGAAATAAAGCCTTGAAATGAAAAGCTTGTTTCATTTTGAAATATCAGCCTGGGCAACATTTTCAATGCAGAGATGGGACTTTATTCCCATGTTTAAAAATATTTAAATAAGATTTCCCTGCTTCATTTTAATCACTTCAATTTTTCATCACCTTGTTTCCCTCATTGCTGACTCTTCCCTCCTCCTCTCCCCTCTGCTTATTTTTTTTCTATGCAGAAAAAGGCACAAAACTGGCAAATATGTGGCAAAAATAATTCCCTGTTTAATTTTTTTTTCCAGACAGAATCACAATAAATATTTTTTCCACTTATAAAAGAGCGACAAGTGGAAAAAATGGAATAAATTAACTTTTTTCTCACTTTTTCACTTTCTGTTCTCCAGAATGATGAACTTTGCATTGAAAAAATACAAGAGGTGAGGGAGGGATTCCTAAAATCAGGATATTGCCAGTTGGGCTCTGAACAGAACCAGTCCCTGCTCCCAACTTTATTCCAGGATATTTCCAGTTGGGATCTGAACAGAACCAGTTCCTATTCCCAACTTTATTCCCAGGATATTTCCAGGATATTTCTGTTGGGATCTGAACAGAACCAGTTCCTATTCCAGGATATTTCCAGTTGGGATCTGAACAGAACCAGTTCCTATTCCCAACTTTATTCCCAGGATATTTCCAGGATATTTCCAGTTGGGATCCTGAACAGAACCAGTCTCTGCTCCCAACTTTATTCCAGGATATTTCCAGTTGGGATCTGAACAGAACCAGTTCCTATTCCCAGGTTTTCACCAGGATATTTCCAGTTGGGCTCTGAACAGAACCAGTCCCTGCTCCCAGCTTTACTCCAGGATATTTTTGGGAATTTCCCCCAGCCCAGGCTCTGTCCCTCTGCCTGGGCTTTTTTTTTTTTTTTTTTTTTTTTTTGTGGCTGCTGACTCAGTTTAACCTTAAAGTCCAAAAATGAATCTTCCAAGGACAGGATGGCCAGGATCACTAAATTATGGCCTCTCCATGATCCTCAGGTACCTGCTCAGGACAGATGGATTGCTCTGAGCCAGGGCAGGAAACCCTCCAGGGAGCAAGCAAAGAATAATGTGCAAAAACCAACTGGAAACACCAACGTGCACCGAAGGAAAAAGGGAAAAACACACATCCCATTTCTTTCTTCCCCCCACTCATTCTGCTTCCTTTCTGCCCAGTGCTGAAGGCTGCTGCTGGAGGATGGAGACATTTATTAATTCTCTGTGCAGGAAAGCAAACAGTGCTCTCCATCCTCGGGGCTTTGGAGTCTGTCTCAGCTCTCCCTGAGGAGCCTTCCTGCCCTGCCTAATGGGCTCTGACCAGAGCACATCCATTTAGGGGGGACCAGATCATTTTCTAAAGCCTCATTTAGGCTCCTACACAAAAAAAACACGGCCCTGTCACGATGAAGAGATTTCAGCTCCTTCAGGCTCCTTTTGCCTGATTCCTCGTGGCTGATTTAAAATGCAGGGCTGGGTTGAAGAAGGGAGAGGAGAGGGAGAGGAAGGAAGGGAAGGAAATAGCACAGGAGCTGATTTGCCAGAGCTGCATGAAATGATGGATTTTAAAAAGTCCATTTTAAAGAAAGTGGGGGGAGCTTTTTTAGAACAAGTGCCTGCCATAAAAGAGAGAGAGAAAGGAAAAAGACATTATCTGGTCTGGTAGTTTTCAGGAAGTTGTGGTCCCAATTCCCTAAAAATAAAATTCCTCTATGATCATCACTTTGCTTATGGCTTCTGTTAGAGCAGCATCCTGAAAACATCAGCAGAATTTGGGATCCTATTGTAAAACCAGACCTGGTGGTTGACTAAATCTGCAACAGAGGGTGAACACAAAAATTCTCTCCAAAAGAGGCTCAGAAGTTGTTTTTAATCCTGGTGTCATTATCTGTGACCCCAAGTGTGCCAGGAAGATTTATTCTGGTTTTATGGAAAAGAGCAAAATCTTGGTTTTGTAAAGGTTGGACCTCTCTCATTTCCAGCTCCACGTTGTTGGGATAGAGGGGATGGCAGAACAGAAGTGGCCAGGAATGATTTGAGAGGAGCAAGGAGAGCCTGTGACCCATCCTGGTGAGCAAGGAGGGGAAATTTCCAGCTGGGAAAATTCCCTGCATGAAAATTTTCACCCCAATCCTGTTGGATTGGACCAGCCAGAGCAGGCTGCAGTGGAAGCTCACAAAATAAGAAGAGATTAAAGAAAATCTCAGCAGCAGAATGAGATCTCCTCCCTCTTTATCCATGGAGGAGTTTCATGTTGAATATCCATGGATTTATTCCGAGTTCCCTGTCCAGGACACCTCCCAGCTGCCAGCCTGGGCAGGAAAATCAGCCCATCTTTCTAGTAAAAGGCTGATTTTCTGGTAATGCCATTAAAGAGGATATTTTGGAACAATAAGTAATCTGTTCTCTGGGATATTTGCACATTGGAATTCCTTTTCCCTTCCCTGATGTTGTTTTTTTTTTTTTTTTCATAAGGAAGAAAACTGGATTGCTGTAGATAATCTAAAGCTGACCTGGTTAATTTATGGCAGATGAAATGATTGGTGTGGAGCCCATCCCAGGCAGTTTTATCTTTTCTGGGGCAGAATTTAACAGGGAAAATTTAGTGCAGCTCTGAAATCAGCAAAGAGCTGCTCCTATAAATTTAAGGACACTGAAATATTCCATAATATTTCAAAGCCTTTTGGAGCCCCCAGCAGAAAGGGATGGAGCTGAAAAACTCAACTTTTCACCCAGGAGCTTGGGGGTTACTCCAGCTGGGAATTTCTGAGGTTTTTCTGGGAAATTCTGCTTTTTTTCTACTTTTCTCCTTGTTGTCTCCAGCCTTGGGGGTTTGACTGAAAGTTCAGAGATTCTGTTGTGTTTCACTGCCATGAATTTGTTATTTCCAAAATTTCCAATAAAATCTCCAACCATTCCTGTTGGAAATCAAGCAGTCAGAGCCTTTTGGAAGGAAATTTTGTGATTCTGTGATTCTTTGGGATAATAAATAAAAACTGAAGCTTGGAGGAAATGCCATGGGAAAACCCCACCTTCATCAGAATCACCCATCCCTGGGATGTGGCTCCAGTTTGTTCCCTTTCCATCATTTTGTTCCTTTTCAATTTTTAAACCCAACCCTCTGAGCAACCTGGGCTGGTGGGAGCTTTCCCCATGGATCCAACCCCATTTCCTCCTTTTTTCCCCATGGATCCAATCCCATTTTCTCCTTTTTTCTCTATGGATCCAATCCCTTTTTGTCCTTTTTTTCCATAGATCCAAATCTTTTTTCTCCTTTCTTTCCATAGATCCAAACCTTTTTCCTCCTTTTTTCTCCATGGATCCAACCCCATTTTCTCCTCTTTTCCCCATGGATCCAAACCGTTTTTCTCTTCTTTTTCCCCATGGATCCAAACCCTTTTTCTCCTCTTTTCCCCATGAATCCAATCCCATTTTCTCCTCTTTTCCCCATGGATCCAATCCCATTTTCTCCTCTTTTCCCCATGGATCCAACCCCATTTTCTTCTTTTTTCCCCATGGATCCCAACCCTTTTTCTCCTTTTTTCCCCATGGATCCAAACCCTTTTTCTCCATATATACAAATCCATTTTCTCCTCTTCTCTCCATGGATCCAAATCTTTTTCCTCCTCTTTTCCCCATGAATCCAATCCCAATTTCTCCTGTTTTCCCCATGAATCCAATCCCATTTCCTCCTCTTTCCCCATGGATCCAAACCCTTAAATCCACCTTTAAATCCTCTCTACTTTATCCTGTAGAAAACACAAATCTGGAGGAACTCCAGCCTGTGTATTCTGGTGACCAAGACTGAAATCAGAACTGGGGCAGTGAGGAGAGCTAAAAACGAGCAGGGTGAGCTGGGGCAGGCTCAGAGGTGCATGGAGCACCCAGAATTCTGCCTGGCACAGATCTCCTGTGGAGGAAAAAGCAGAAAGGTGTTGAGCTGCTCTAATTTAGTGTCCAGCAGCAGCTGCTGACAGCCAGGCAGGCAGGGCCCGGTGCTGGGGCTGTTTTTCATGGCTGCAATCTCCTGTCACAGCTTTTGCAGAAGTGGAATTAAAAAACTCTTCCCTGCTTTGTGGTGAGGACAGACAGATGCTTTCCTGCTTTAATTCCTGAGTGGCCAGAACATGCTCGTTGACATTTCAGCTTGATGTTTTAATTGGCTGATTTGAATAAAACTCAGACAGGTTGTGTTGCTCCGTTTGATTTCGTGTCTCCCAGCCCAGCAGCCAACAAAAAGAAGACAGCAGGACAAGGAGGGGCACTGACTTTTCACCTCCCTGATTCTCTCCCTGTTTTGTTGAGCTCTTAATATATTTAAATTCATGCCTGGTTAAATTAGCCCTGAGTCCTGCAGGGGCTGGAGGCAGCAATCCCAAAAGAGGGTGCCCAGCGTTGCTGCTGATTGTCCAGGGAAATGTTTCCTTTCAGGATTTTACTTTTGTTTTTTGACGATTTTAAATGTTTTTATTCTTTTGGTGAATCTTTTTTTTTCCCCTTGTGCAGCTCTAAAGGTGAACCTGTGGCACCCAGCCCTTCCCAGGGCTTGTGCTACAGCCTGGGCCACAGGAGGTTTCTCCATGGATCCAAATCCTTTTTCTCCATGGATCCAAATCTATTTTCTCCTCTTTTCCCCCTGGATCCAAACCCTTTTTCCCCATTGATCCAAATCCTTTTACCCCTCTTTTATCAATAGATCCAAACCCTTTTCCTCCTCTTTTCTCCATGAATCCAAATCTATTTTCTCCTCTTTTCCCCAAGGATCCAAATCCTTTTCCCCCTCTTTTCTCCATGAATCCAAATCCATTTTCTCCTCTTTTCCCCATGGATCCAAACTCTTTTTTTCCCATGGATCCAAACCCTTTTTCTCCTCTTTTCTCCATAAATCCAAACCCTTTTCCTCCTCTTTTTTCCATGAATCCAAATCCTTTTTCTCCTCTTTCCCCCATGGATCCAAATCCATTTTCTCCTCTTTTCTCCATGAATCCAAACCCTTTTTCTCCTCTTTTCCCCCCTGGATCCAACCCCTTTTCCCCTCTTTTCCCCATGGATCCATGGATCCAGCCCTGGCAGGGCAGGGCACAGCCTGGGATCTCCACCCCTGCCCCCTGGGATGCTCTGCTGGGATGGACTCACAGTCCTGGAGGACCCTGGGGAATTCCCAAAAAAGGGATTTCAGCCTCCCCTGCTGCAGCCACACAGCCCCAAGGTTTTGTTGGAGCTCCCAAATTCTCCTCCTGCCCCTCTCCCCCTCCTTCACCTTCCCATTTCCACCCCACATCGTGTTTGGTCTGCCTGAAAATCCCCAGGAATTATCCAGCAATAATAAACCAAGAAATGCCTCAGCTACACTGAGAAGAATTTTTTTTGATCCAGAGGTGGCTTTGCTGAAAAAAAAAAATAAAATTAATCACAGTAAAACTCTGAGGAGAATCAATATCCATGGATCAAATCCTGTTCTTCTGGCATTTGGCAGGTTCCCATCAGAGCTGTTCAGTGATTGCTCACCCTAAATTCAGAATCTGTGCAAAAATGAGAAAAATTCCTGTGATGCTCAGATATTTCCTATGGAATAGAGGCAAGTCCATAAGAAATGAGTCTTTCCTTCCCATCAATCATCTGTCAAACTAAATTATTGCAGAGTTCTAGGACTGAGCTCCTGGAATATTGTAAGAAACTTCTTTTTGAAATTCTAAATTAAAGAGCAGCTCAAATGAAAGAGCACCAGCAGTCAGGAGAAATTCTGGCTGAGGGAGTTTGTCAGTCCTGGGTATTAATTCTTTATTTTCCCCTGGGAATTTTCATCCTGGCCCGGGTTGGAGCTGGAATGTGACACCCCTTGGAGGGAGAAGTGGCCCAGGAAGGGAATTTTTTCTCTCAGGGCTGGTTTGGGAGGGTCTGACCTCAGCCAGCTCTCAGATGATTTTCTGCTCCTCCCCTCCCAGGGGAGCTCCCAGCCCTTCCCAGGATCCATCCCTGGGATGAGCCAGTTCTGGGTGCTGTCCCACCAGCCTGGCCCCAATCCCAACTAAAATAACATTTCTATTTTATCTTTGGTTCAAACAAGCAAGAAACAGAACCACAGCTGTGATATTAAAAACTCCTCATAATAATTTTATTTTTGGGGAGGATTTTATCTAGAAATCCTTTCCTTTGCTCCCATTCAATTAAAAATTCACCCAGGCAGGTACAAATCCTATCGATTTTGGGGAGAAAAATCTCTGTGTGTGCCCAGGGCCACAACTGGAGCCTGTAGCTGCTCTTTAGCAAGAAACAGAGAGTTATTTTCTCCATGTAGCAGAAAGGAAATTGTGCTTTACTCTATTGTTTACCCTCCCCAGTGCTTTAATTTTCCCTTTGTTTAATATTTCAGCAGAAGCCATTTATCTTCCTGGATGATCAAATAAACTGGGTGGTAAAAGAACGGATATTTAATTCATTGGGAGGGGGAAAATGGTATTAAAGGTGGACCAAAGGGATCTGATTTGGAAATGGAGTCATGTGGGATTTGCTACCTCACACTTGCCTCAGTGCCTGAGGGAAAAAAAAAAAAAGGATTTTTTTCATCCCAAAGAAAGATTTGGGTTATTCTTTCCCAGCCCTGAAGTGCAGGGGGTGCAGATCTGAAAGCTGATATTGGGCTGCAAAAGAGCCAAAAAAGAGATTGGGGAATCAGGATGGGAATTTAGGGGTGATCAGGATTTGGAGATTGGGGGATCAGGATTTGGAGATTGGGGAATCAGGATTTGGAGATTGGGGAATCAGGATGGGAATTTAGGGGTTATCAGGATTTGGAGATTGGGGGATCAGGATGGGAATTTAGGGGTGATCAGGATTTGGAGATTGGGGGATCAGGATTTGGAGATTGGGGGATCAGGATGGGAATTTCAGGGCTATCAGGATTTGGAGACCAGGAATTATCAGGATTTGGGGATAAGGGGTTATCAGGATGGGAATTTAGGAGTTAACAGGATTTGGAGATCAGGAATTGTCAGGATAGGAATTTCAGGGTTATCAGGATGGGAATTTAGGGGGTATCAGGATGAGAATGTGGGAGTTATCAGGATGGGAATTTAGGAGTTATGAGGACCTGGAGATCAGGGAGTATCAGAATGGGAATTTAGGAGTTAACAGGATTTGGAGATCAGGGGTATCTGGATGAGAATTTAGGAATTATCAGGATTTAGAGATCAGGAATTATCAGGATGGGAATTTCAGGGTTATCAGGATGAGAATTTAGGAATTATCAGGATGGGAATTTCAGGGTTATCAGGATGGGAATTTCGGAGTTATCAGGATTTGGGAAGCACGAGGGGGAAGGTGAGGTTCAGGTGCTGGGAGGTTCCAGCATCACAAGCAAAAGGCACTGCCTGAAAAAAGGGAATTTTCCTTCAGCCCTCCACGATGTTGGTCCCAGTTTTTCCGTGGCTTCAGAGGGATTTTCTGCCTGGAGCTGACCCCTCTGTGGCTGATGAGCTCCTCCAGCAGTTTAAAGCAGAGCAGGGCTGACAGGACCTGAAAAACCACCTGGAAACTGAAATTTTAGAGGCTTTTCCCCATTTAAGCTTTTATTTTTTGGAAGGCAGGATTCACTTCTCTCCCCACCAAACAGCTCATGGGGTGCAAATAATGACATTTTTCTACTTTTTTTTTCCCCTACTCAGCCTTTTGTGACAGCACAGATTTGTGTCAGGGTGTTCATCATCCTCCCTTTCATCATTTCATGGGTTTTTTTGAGAGGAAAAATGGAAATTTAATACTTAAGTGGCACCTTTTTGATTACAAACACATAAAAACCAAAACTTTATCCCTTTCAGATCTGCTTCTTCTGCCAGTTTTGATAGAGAGGCTTTGCCTGGCAGACACAGAATTTGTGCAGGAAAAGAGATAAATTATAAAGATAAAAGCCCTTATTTCATCCCCATCTCTTTCTGCAGCAAATTGCTGAAATAAAACTCATTAAGAAATCTGCTGTGGGTATCAAAGCTCCTTTTCAAACATTTTTTTTCTTTTGCTCTGATCTGAATTTTTGAGTTTGAGGAAGGATTAAGCAAATTAAGAACAGGAAAGTGTAACAACACGAGGCCTTTGAGGACCAACCTTAATTTTTCCAGCATATCTCACCTAACCACAGGA
This sequence comes from Toxostoma redivivum, assembly GCA_013397375.1. NCBI lineage: Eukaryota > Metazoa > Chordata > Aves > Passeriformes > Mimidae > Toxostoma > Toxostoma redivivum. Next base: position 86,889 of record VXBI01013292.1, on the reverse strand, counting down.
ATATTTTTTCCTGTGAAGGAGCATTTAAATATTTATTTGAAAATGGTGAAGTGCCTTCCTATAAAGACACAAATCATTGTTTGAGTTGGCAGGGCCGAGAGTGAATAAAATACCTAAATGTGGTTCAGATATTGCCATTTATTATTTTTTATGAGAAAAAAATGTACCCTGAAAGAAGCCCTCGAAATGCTTGATTATTTTTGGGAGCAGACTGTGGGTATAAAACCACTGTTGATGTATCAAATTTTGGAGAATAAGAGATAAACTTGACCAGAATTCATGGATCTATGTAGGTTTAATGCTGGATATAGAAGGTTTTAATTCTTTTTTACATTTTATAGACTCAGAGCCTGGTGTTCCTTATGTTACAGTTTCAGTGGTTGAACATTTGGGGTTTCATTCAATCACTGCTGTACTTTCAGTTTAGAAAATCTGATTTTCTGTCTGAAATCTCTGGGGTTTAATAGGGAAGTTGAGCTCCCATCATCATCTTGATGAAGGTTTTATGGTCAGGATCTGCTCTGAAATAAATGATGCCCACCCAGGCTCATTGTGCCACGAGCCTTTAATTCAGATTTTTTTTCACTGAATGAGAAAAATCTGTTTGGGAAAAAAAAAAAAAAAGAAAAGGAAAAAAATTTACAAGCACATTAGAAGCCACAATTTGATAATTTTAGTGCCTGGTGTGGAAATAAAATATGATCTACAGTGAATGCAGGGATTGGGGCAGGAAAAAAGGGAAAAGAATCCTGGCCATGATTGATGAGGGAGAATTTGTTGACTTGAGCTGGTTCTGCTCAGAGGGGAGGGGGGAAAATGAGGAATTTCCAACCCAGAGCTTTAAAGCAGGACACCCAAACAGACACTGGCTTCAAATATACAACAGCACACACACAAATAATTAAAATAAAAAGTTAATTTGTTTTCATCTGCTGGTTGCAGTCCAAGAGGTGAAGTTTGTTTTTCCCTCTTGCACCAGTTCAGGGAGGAGATACGCCCCAGATCACCAGCTCTGTGCCAGATGTTGGCCAGAGGTTTTCCCCTCCCCATCCCCATTCCTGTTCCCATTCTCATCCCCATTCCCATTCATTCCCATTCCCATTCCCATCCTCATTCCCATCCCCAATCCCATTCCCCATTCCCATTCCCATTCCAGCCTGCTGCATTAACAGACCTTAAAAATTCAAGTTGTCCCTGCTGCTGGTGGGGAGAGCCCCTGGGATCCTCCCCAGGCCAAGGTTTGGGGCCAGGGGTGGCCCTGGCTTTACAACAGCTCAGGATTTCCCTGGATTTTTTGGGGGATGCACATTTAACAGGGGAGCAGATGCCCACATGAAAGCAACAGAAATTATTTCTGGTTTTGGAGGTGTGTGCTGGCCAGGCCAGAGGGGACAGGGTGCTGATGTCTCAGGATTTTATATTTTATATTTTCATCTGTTCATAACCCTGCAGTTCTTCAGTGTAGAACTCCAAACCCCACAGCCAGTGTGAGCTGCTGCTCTCCCATTGGGGCACACACAACAATTCCTCTCCAGGCTGGAATCAAGGACACCTCACTGCCTCAGGCCCCAGAGATGGAAACAAAAGGGATTGGGGGAGCAAATCTGGGGTCAATGACTTCATTACCTGGAGCTGGAATTGGGAGATTAACCCCAATGTGCAAATGGACCAAAGTTATCAAAGTGTGAAAACCCCTGAGCCATTGTCCATTTTGGGTGGGCTTCATCTGCCCTAAATGTAGGTACATTTAATAAATTATAAATATAAATATATAAATAGAACTGCTTTATATTATCTTAATTTTGTCTGGCCTCTGTTTTCAGGTAGCCCCAAAAGGCATCAGCAGAAAAGGAATAATTGAGCTGCTGGTGCTTCCCCTGGACAAACAATTCAACCCCTGCAGAGGGCTCTGAGCCACAAAATGCTGGTGGAGAATGTTCCAGAACGTGACCCTGGAGTGCTTTGGGTGGGAGGGGACAGTGCCAGCTCCCAGCACAGCCAGAGCTGGGCAGGGGTGTCCTGGAGGGGCCCAGTGGACCCAGCTCAGCTCAGGACAATGGTGCAAAGCCCAGCCTGGCCGGGCCAGGCCTGGCTCTGTCACTCCCTATTAGTGCCTCTGTCCAACTGCTCAACTGCCCCTTGATTGCTTTGTGTTTCCTCATAATTCCCAGTCTTAATTCCACCAACAGCCAGAAAACTTCCTATCATGCCAGTCACAAAGACAATTATATAAGAATATTTTTTTCTCTCTCTCTTTTTATTTTTTTTTTTTTTTTTTTTCCCCCT
>VXBI01013292.1:74130-84357 GCA_013397375.1 Toxostoma redivivum | reverse complement strand
TTTTATATTTTCATCTGTTCATAACCCTGCAGTTCTTCAGTGTAGAACTCCAAACCCCACAGCCAGTGTGAGCTGCTGCTCTCCCATTGGGGCACACACAACAATTCCTCTCCAGGCTGGAATCAAGGACACCTCACTGCCTCAGGCCCCAGAGATGGAAACAAAAGGGATTGGGGGAGCAAATTTGGGGTCAATGACTTCATTACCTGGAGCTGGAATTGGGAGATTAACCCCAATGTGCAAATGGACCAAAGTTATCAAAGTGTGAAAACCCCTGAGCCATTGTCCATTTTGGGTGGGCTTCATCTGCCCTAAATGTAGGTACATTTAATAAATTATAAATATAAATATATAAATAGAACTGCTTTANATTTTTTTTTTTTTTTGTTCTCCCCCTCTTTTTATTCCAGTTTAGAGAAAACAAAGAGCCCCATTCATCCAATTTGCAGCTGAGTCTCTCAGGTTATGTAAATTGTTAAATCATCCATGCTCTTTCTTTTTAGCCATATTGCAAGCAGGGAATTTCCATAGCCAGTTGAAACCCCACAATTGATCTATCCCGACAAACACAGCCATCAAGAGTTTCATCTTTTTTTTTTTTTTTTTTTCTGGCTTCCTTTCTCCTGGTTAACCAACATGTTATACTCCCATGGAGAATAATAAAAAGAAATCAAGAGTCTTTCATGAAAATGTAAGTGGAATAAAACCTTGTGATATAATTAGGAGATGCCTGTGGACTTCACTTGAGTTTTATTCATTTCCATCAAGGCAGAATTTCGTGCAGAAGCCCAGCCAAGGCTCCATTTGATTTTTATTTCTTTTTTTAATTCTCACTATTTTTACATTACAGTTTCACTGAAGTAGAAGCTCCTTGGGAGAGCAGCTCAGTTATTGATTTAGGATTGTTGTAGGATTTCTCTGCAGCTAATTAATGCTAATTAATGATGCCTGTTAATAGGAGAATTTTGATTTGCTTTGTGCTCATCTCGCTCTCTCCCTGCCCCTTTCTGGGGCTCAGCTGGAAAAAGGAAAAGGAATTTATAAAACCTGCCTTGGGCTTGGCCACTTGGGGACACTTAGAGGGAGGTTTTAGAGCATCACAATTTGCACAGGATGCAGAAATTCTCCTCTTTGCAGAAAATCAAAGCTGAAGGGACATCCCTCGTTTTCCAAGGGCTCTGCTTTCCCTCCAGAAAAGTGTCTCCATCTCATCTGGGTACAAAAGGATATTTTATACACTCAGAGCTTGGTGTTTCTTATGACACAATCACAGTGGTTAAGTTTTAGGGTTTAAATCAATCCCTGTTGTACTTTCAGTGTAGAAAATCTGATTTTCTGTGTGAAATCCCTGTAATTCATAAACAACTCCAGCCCAAAGTGATCCTTGGTAGATCAAGGTTTGCAGATTCCCTTCAAAATTATCCTTGCCAGGATTTATTTGTTTATTATGCAAAATAAACATCACTTACAGCCCTCACTTCTGCTGGGGTTACATAGAAATCCCTTAAAATTTTCCCACTCACACACTTGCAATGGCCTTAAGGTGAAGGAGGAGAGTTTTAGATGGGATTTGGGGGAAAATTATTCCTTGTGAGGGTTGGGAGGCCCTGGCACAGAATTCCCAGAGCAGCTGTGGCTGCCCCTGGATCCCTGGAAATGTCCAAGGCCAGGTTGGAGCAGTCTGGGACAGTGGGAGGTGTCCCTGTCATAGCAGCAATAATAATAATAATAAAAATAATAATAGTAATAATAGTAGTAGTAGTAATAATAATAATAAAAATACAAATAACAATAACAATAATAGTAGTAATAATAACAATAATAATAGTAGTAGTAGTAATAATAATAATTTTTAAGGTCTTTCCTTAATCTTGAAGGATAATTTGAAGGATAACCTTGAAGATCTCTCCAACCCATCCCATGATTCCTGAAGCCCTGAAACCTTCAATAACAGAACAACCACCCAAGATAGAAACTCAGAGAGTTTATGGAGAGCCAGACTAAAGCCCAGCCTAGCAAAGCTGGCCTCAGAGCCCACAGGAGTTTCACCTCTGCAGCCTTGTCCGAGGCAGGCTGTGGCTCTGGGTGGGCTCCCAGGGTCTGGTATCCATTAGAGCCCAACATTCTCCCAAACCCAGGGATTAATTCTGCTGCAGGAACCTGAGCAAAGCAGCAGCAGCACAAAGTTAATCAAGCACTGATCCTCCCAATCCTCTTAATCACAGCCAGCTGCTGCTTAGAGCCTCAGAAGAGCAACATCCCCAGGGCAGCCCCTTTGGAGAGGGGGAGAAGCCCCCCAGAGCACCCTGGATGGGAGAAGGGCATTAAAAAGTTAATAAAATAAAAGTTAATTCCCCTCAATCAAGGAGGGAGGGAATAGTTCTGGGAAGTTCTAAAGCTCCCAATATTAATTTCTTCCCACCTCCCCAGCTGCTGATCCCTGGAAGGCATTTGATTTGTACTAAAATATTTGCTCAGAGCCCAAGTTTCCTCCTGCAGTGTACACAGGCTGTGAGGTGCCTGGGGCTTGGCTGTGGGATTTTTCCCTCTTTCATTCCAAGTGTCTCTAAAAATCCTAAAAACCCCGACCACACCACTCCAGTTTACGTTGGCTGGGTAATCTTGTCTTCATTTTCTTTTTTTTTTTTTTTTTTTTTTTTTTTTTTTTTTTTTTTTGAGGGGTGTACGGTCTCTTGGCCATGTCACCCTCTCTCTTAACAAATGTGTTATTCCCCATTTGAACTTTATTGGGCTGGAACGTTTGGAGGGGTTCTGACAGGATTTGAGGTGTTTCAGCTTCCACAGAGGAAATCCCTAAGTACATCACAGAGGCCTCTTTGCAAAAACACTTCATGGGATGGAGGAAAACGCTTTTCTCCCTGAATTCTGCCTGGGGAAGCCGAGATCCTGATGGATTAAGTGACTTGATAAAATCACCTGTGGGGCGGGGGTGTGGCAGAGCTCAGGTTTAAATCAGATTTAAATCCAAGGTGAATCTGCATTGCCAGTGCTGGAGTCGCTGCAGGGATGGGGGGTGCTGGGGTTTGGCGTTCAGAGAACATTTCATTAATAAAAAACTGCATCGAGACATCAACGTGGTTCCCCCAGGAATTCAGGAACTCTCTGAAAGCAGCGTTTAGAAATAATCAGGTTGTGGGTGGTGTGATTGGGATGGAGTAAAACCCTGAAGGCCCTGGCAGTGGAAAAGCTGATTTAAATGGGTGTCCCTTTGTCCCCAGCAGGACTGGGCTGGATTCCCGTGGGGAGGCAGATCCTGGGGCAGATTTCCCACTTTAGTTCTGATTTTATGGAACAAAACTCCTCTTAACTCCAGGCTTTAACCCCAGGCTGCCACAAGCAGCTGTTTTTTGTTTTTTTTAAAGGAAAGAAAGTTGTCATCAGCAGCATCTCCCTCTCCTTCTGCTGCATTCCCACCTTTCCATGAATCTGCAAACATTTTTAAAATGCAAAGCACCGCTCAGCAGTTTCCCACTGCTGCTTCTCCCTTTGCCATGGCAAACACATTCCACAATCCTTCCCCTAATATTTGGTTTTCTGCAAAGTTTTCCACCAGAGAAATATTCCTGCATATTAAAAAAGCAGTATTTTGGACATACCACAGGCTTGCCCTTTTTTCTTAGAACAGAAAATATCAATTTTAAATAAATATTGATGTTTTCATACTCACACACCCACACCTGCATCCTGATGCATTCTCGAAGTACCATGATATAGAAAAACACCCTGGGATCATCAGAATTCTGCTAAAAATTCATGGTTCTTTTGAAGGTAGCTTGTAAAAATCAGCTGGGCTCTATTTGGTGTTCTATTTTAAAGGAATTTGCAACATTTCAGGAGTTTTGTGTGGCAAAAATTGCTGACAAAACACCTGAACTAGAGCAGGATTTGAAGGGGGGTTCTACCAAATTTTACAAATTCCTCTAAGGCAGATTTGGGGGTGGAATTCTTCATGTGGCAGCAAGAAAATCTGATTAAAGCTGGGATTTTTTTTTTTAAATTTTATTTTTTATTTGCAGCTTTGTGTTTGCAGGTTTTCTAATAACTGCTCCCTAATGAGTGAGCAGGGGGCCCTGGCTGCCTGTCCAGCTGTGCTCTGCAGTGCAGATGTGGCTGAGCATCCCCCCCAAGCCCTTCCCAGGGCTGGGTTTGCAGTGGGAATGTCCCTGGTGAGTGACAGCCTGCTGAAAGGCCAGCCTGGGCTGCTGGGGACAAGTCCTGTCATCAGTCACCAGCCACCAGCATGGCCCCAGCCATCCCAAACCAAAGGGGAGGGAGCGTTTCAAGGAGCTGGATTTGTTTTTCATCCATCATGAATGAGTTGATTTAGGTGGAGGGACATTAAGGGGATGGAGTGATGCTCAGGAGAGACCTGGAACATGAATGGATGCAGCTTCACTCCAAACTCCCTTTTTAAAGCTGTTTAAAATGTGATTTATTATCCCCACACACCTGAAAACGTCTGCAGGGCTCGGCCTCGCTGCAGCCAGCTCCAGGAAAGACAAATTTAACACGTGCTGAAATGAACTCAGCAAGGCTGAGCTCTCTGAGCTGGGGCTGCCTGAGACTCCCCCAGCTGATTTCAAACTCAGCTTTCTGCAGCCAAAACACTGCAGGTGTCACCTTATCCACCCCCACTCCCACCTGCTGGGTGTCCCTGCAATTACTGAACACCTTCAGCCCAAAGCAAGAGATCAAAGTTTGCAGAATCCTTTCCCAGTAATCTCTGAGAGTATTTCTTGTGTTAAAGAGAAGCTGTGGCTGCTCCTGCACCCCTAGAGTGTCCAAGGCCAGGGTGGACAGAGCTTGGATCAGCCTGGGACAGTGGAAGGTGTCCCTGTCCATGGAGGGGTGGGACAGGATCATCTTTAAGGTCCCTTCCACCCCAAACCACCCCACAAGTCTGTGGTGCTAAAATCAGAAATTATTAGACTGAGCTTATCACAGCACATAAACTGGGAGAGTTTGGGAGGCCTTTGCACACAGCTGTGTTCAGATGGGATTTGGGGGAAATGAGAGTCAGGGATGGAGAAATGACAGTCAGGGATGGGATTTGGGGGAAATGAGAGTCAGGGATGGAGAAATGACAGTCAGGGACGGGATTTGGGGAGAAATGAAAATCAGGGATGGGATCTGGAGGAAAATGAGAGTCAGGGATGGGATTTGGGGGGATGGGGAATGACAGTCAGGGATGGATCTGGGGAAATGACACTCAGGAATGGGATTTGAGGAAATGACAGGGATGGGATCTGCTAGAAAATGACAGTCAGGAATGGGATTTGGGGGAAATGACAAGGATTGGATCTGGTAGAAAACAACAGTCAGGGATGAGATTTGGGAGAAATTACAGCCAGGGATGGGATCTGGGGAGACATGAGAGTCAGGAATGGGATTTTGGGGAAATGAGAATCAGGAAATGGGATTTGGGGCAAGTGACAAGGATTGGATCTGGTAGAAAATGACAGTCAGGGATGAGATTTGGGGGAAATGAGAGTCAAGAATGGGATTTGGGGGGAAATGGCACTCAGGGAACTCCTCTGACTGCTGGGAATTCTCCTGGCCAAGTTTCCACTCCACCTGGGCATGGGGGAGAAGCAGCACAAGAAATTCCCCCTTTGCAAGGTGAGCACAAACTCTGCCAAGCCCCCGCTCCTGAGCGTGCCTGGTGCCCAGGGAAGGAGCAGGAAATGTGGATTTGGGGTTGTGGGTTTGAAATTTGGATTTGGGAATTCCCACCCCACAGCCAGGGACAGAAGGCAACCCCATCCCTGGCAGAGCATTGGGATCACATGGAAAAGTTTAACACTACCCCTGCAAGCTTCTGGTGCATGAAGGCTGGGAAAAAAAAAACCAGCAAAACCTGCAGAACATCCTTAAAATGTAAAACATCTTGGTCTTTTAATAATCCCACACGGTATGTTTTCACTTTAGCAATAATTGTATTTTCTTTTTGCGTATTTTATTTAACAACATTTCGGGGCCTGGCTAATCTGTTCCATCTGGAGAGGCAGTGAACAATGTGCTGAGCACAGGAGGCACTGCCTCCATCCAAACTGGGAGAATTCCCGGCAGGAATTGTGCTCCCACCTGCCCTGGGCACCTCTGGGCTGCCACCAGCACCAGCAGGGAGGGGCAGAGGGGATTTCTGCTTGAATTTTGTCAGTGGATTTAATTGTTGAATTTTGTCAGTGGATTTTAGTGTTGAATTTTGTCCGTGGATTTTTGTGTCAAATTTTGTCAGTGAATTTTATTGTTGAATTTTTTCAGTGGGTTTTAGTGTCAAATTACGTCAGTAGATTTTAATGTTGAATTTTGTTAGTGGAATTCAGTGTTGAATTTTGACCATGGATTTTAGTGTTCCATTTTGTCAATGGATTTTATTGTTGAATTTTGTCGGTGAATTTTACTGTTGAATTTTTTCAGTGGATTTTATTGCTGAATTTTGTCAGTGGATTTTATTGTTCAATTTTGTCCGTGGATTTTTGTGTCAAATTTTGTCAGTGGATTTTATTGTTGAATTTTGTCAGTAGATTTTAATGTTGAATTTTGTTAGTGGAATTCAGTGTTGAATTTTGACCATGGATTTTAGTGTTCTATTTTGTCAATGGATTTTATTGTTGAATTATATGTCAATGGATTTTAGTGAGGAATTTTGTCAGTGAATTTTATTGCTGAATTATGTCAGAGGATTTTAGTGCTGAATTTTGTCAATGGATTTATGATGAATTTTGTCAGTGGATTTTTTGTTGAATTTTGTCAGTGAATTTTATTGTTGAGTTTTTTCAGTGGATTCTAGTGTCAAATTATGCCAATGGATTTTATTTTTGAATCCTGTTAGTGGATTTAATGTTGAATTATGTCAATAGATTTTATTGTTGAATTTTGACTGTGGACTTTATTGTTCCGTTTTGTCAATGGATTTTACTGCTGAATTATATGCCAATGGATTTTATTGATGGATTTTATTAGTGGATTTAATGTTGAATTTTGTTAGTGAATTTTATTGCTGAATTATGTCAGTGAATTTTAGTGTTGAATTTTTTCAGTGGATTTTTTTTCTGAATTTTGTCAGTGGATTTTACTGTTGAATCTTGTCAATGGATTTATGAAGCATTTTGTCAGCGGATTTTATTGTTGAATTTTGTCAATGGATTTGTTATGAATTTTGTCAGTGGATTTTTTTGTTGAATTTTGTCAGTGAATTTTATCACTGAATTTTGTTAGTGGCTTTAATGTTGAATTTTGTCAGCGGATTTTATTGTTGAATTTTGTCAATGGATTTTAGTGATGAATTTTGTCAGTGGATTTTAGTATTGAATTTTTCCAGTGGGTTTTGTTGCTGAATTTTGTCACTGAATTTTAGTGTTGAGATTTGCCAGTGGATTTTTTTGCTGAATGATGTCAGTGTGTTTAACAGTAATTGAGGGGAGATAAATCAAAGCCCCACAAGGATAAAAATAATTGAGCTGATGTGAATCTGGTGGAGGTGCATTTATGGGTTTTATTGCAGTTTTCAAAGCACCCCAAGTGCATTAGGAGGTGTGAGAGCTGACATTTCACATTGGTGCTGCAGCATCTCCCTCATCCCCTCGGGCTGGGGTGGATCAGGGGAGGATCCTCCGAGCTCTGGCACCTTGGGATTCACCTGGAGCAGAACTCCAGGCAAGACCTGGAAAGGTGTCCAAGCACCCAGAGCCACCAGAGCCAGGCTGGATTTCTGGCAGAGATTTCCTGGAGGCAGCAATGCCTGGAGAGGCTGAGCTGGGGCAGAGTTAAAGGAATCAATTTGGGATTTATTAAAGGATTTATTCCCAGGATTCACCTGGGGCAGTGCAGAGCCCAGGCTGGACTCAGAGTCAGGAGTTTCACCCTTGGATCAGTTCGGGTCCATTCCCACCTTGGGGTTCATTGTCCAGTCCCAGCTCCAGGCTCTGCAGTCCCACCCTCCCAGATTCTCTCCTCCATTCGCTGCTGGTTGCACTTTTTGGGGCTGGAGCTGCAGCGGTGTCCTTGGTTCTGGGGCTGCCAAAGGATTGTTCTGTGTGCTGAGCTGGGAGGAGAGCTGGGAACACTTGGTGTGGGGTTCAGAGCCATAGCCCAGTGCAGGGCAGGGTCTGGGGAATGGGAAAGATAAAACTGAAATCATCAGCAGATCCCAAAGGTGCTGCCCCAGAGCCCCCAAACCACCCCACAACCACTCAAAGCTGCTCCCAATTCCCGAGGGGCACAGCCCAGCCCAGGTGAGGCTGCCAGGGGGGTTCCTGCACATTCCCCTCCCTAGGAAAGGTGGGAACCATCCCACAGAGCATCATCCCTGCTGGTCCCTGAGCTGTGACACCGGGCTCAGCACAAAAATGAAAAGGGAAAATCGGGAGAGCAGGACAAACAGGAAAGGTGTGGCTGCCCTGCCCTGGCTCAGGTTTGGTGCTGCTCCATGGGGAACACTCAGGCTGAGAGTGATGCAGAAATGAAAATGGACTGGTGAACACCTTGGGTGAACCTGGGGCTGGAAAAGGAGCAGGGAATTTAAACATTTCCAAGAGGAAAGAATTAACTCTTATTGTAGCAGCTCGATTTTGAGCCATGCAGCTGCTGGAATCCACGGAAGGGAGGATTATTCCTGCAAATCCCAGGAGGAGAGGATGTGGGAGATGCTGGGGAGGCAGTTGTTTGGGATTATCTAATTGATGATGTCATTTGGCACTTTATTCCTGGGCTATCTCATCACATAAACGCTGCTCTTCTGACTCCCCACCACATCCAAAGCATGGTGTTTGATTTCCTGTTCTTTATCATCATTGCATTGCTGCAGAAATCCCACACTCCCCATCAGGAACAGCTTGAATAAAAAAATCCAGGGGCAGGAAAAGAAAACAAGCACGTTTGGAGGCCACATCTCCAGGCACGGAGGAGTTCCTGCTCCTGCTGACACCCACGGAGCTGCACACATTTATTGGGAGTGAGGACACACTGCACCCAGGGCACTGTTTGTTTCTCCACCAAAATCCTCTCTGATATTCCTGGGGGCACCATCTGGAGCAGCAGGGGGGTGACACAGCCAGAGAGCTGCCAGGAACTCAGACTGGGGCAGAGCAAAGAGGAGGCCACCCCTAAAATATTCCACAAATATTCCATGGGGGACCCTGGCTCCCCAGAGGACTGGCTGTTGTTGTTTTGTGAGGCACACCAAGAGGGATTCCAATTCCTCATGTTTATAAACAGCTTTAATATAAAATAAAAAAGCTTTAATACAAAAATTAATCTGTATTTAATACAAATACAAAAATTTAATTGTGTTCAATACAAATACAAAAAGTGGGAATGGGTAAAAGTCAGGAGGCTTTCCTGAAGCATCTCAGCAAACAGATGAAAAATCCATTCCCAGCTCCCGGGTTTCCAGCTCAGCTGGGATTTTCCCTGCTGGAGCATCCCAAGGCTCCTCCTCCATCCCTGGTGCTCCCCCTCCCTTCATGGCCACATCATTTAGGGCTAAATTTGCACCTCATCCCTTTGGGCTTGGAAAGGAATGACCCTGGAGAGCCACACTCTAGGAAACCTTTGGATATTCAGGAAGAGAGAGATTGGAATGATGCTGTGTGTGCCAGGTCTTCCTGAAATTATGCAGTGACAACAGAGAATAATCAATATTCCCAAAATAAAGCCCAGCAAGAGCATCTTGGGATGTCAGCAGGGACCTATTCCTTTAACTCTGCTCCAGCTCAGCCTCTCCAGGCATCAGAACTGGCCCCAATGTCACCCTGATGTCACTTGATGTCACCCTGATGCCCTAAGTTTGAGCTTTTATATTTTTATATTAAACTGCAGGTCTCACAGGTGGCTCGCACACACAGCTGGGATTATTCACACAAACATTACCCACACACAGGTGGAATTTCAAATATCAGACAGTTCTAAACACAGAACCATCAGTTACACATGCTGCTGATGAAATCATAATAATGCCACTTAGGCACTATGATATTATGATAAATCTTAGGCATTATTTGATATGATAAAATCATAATAATGCCACTTAGTTACTATGATATTATGATAAATCTTAGGCATTATTTGATATGATAAAATCATAATAATGCCACTTAGGAGCCTCTTTGCCTGAACAGAAAGATAAACCAAGGTTTTCCTTTTTCCTTTTTCCTTTTTCCTTTTTCCTTTCCTTTCCTTTCCTTTCCTTTCCTTTCCTTTCCT
>VXBI01013292.1:231-32313 GCA_013397375.1 Toxostoma redivivum | reverse complement strand
TTTTTTTTTTTTTTTCCACCAGGGAAGGAGGCTGCTTGGTGGTGAAAAATCCATAAATTTAGTCTGAGCAGAATTTTGGGGTATTGGGGATTTGCCACAGATGGAAATGCACTATTGGGATGGCAATATTCTTCTTTTCACCTTCTAGAAAAGCCATCTGTCTGCAGCCCTGTGAAAATATCCCAGATGAAAATGGAAAATCCTATAGATAGCAGCAGTTCTTCCAGGAAAACGTCAGCAAGTCTGCTCCCCTTCTCACCATCGTGGTGTAAATACAGAGCAATTTGGGATTCATGGAACACACAGAATAGAACATGAGAACAAATCAGGACTCTGAATTCTCATGGATTTCCAGGTTTGAAAGAACCTGATATTTGCTGATCCAGGTTTAAAAGCTGGATTTTAATTTTTTTTTTTTTTTTAATTAATTTTTAAAAATTGAGCTGAACTATTTCCTGTAGGAATTCCCATCAAAATCCAGTTGGATTTATCAGCACAGGGTTTGGTGGTGCAGAAAACACCACAAAAACCTCCTGGGATAAATGGTGAACAGACAGTGACCAGCTCCAGCTTTTAATGACATCCCTACCCTGCTGCAAAATTTGGGAATACTCAATGTGAAACCTGTGATTTGTGTAATTAAAACATCTGTTTTATTGGAAAAAAAAATGGAGAGGCACCTGAGGGAAGGGAGCTTTGGTGGGAGAGGTGCAGAGCAGCGAGGGATTGCTACAAAATGTGCTGAGTCCTCAATAAAATCCTTTATTCCAGCTGATTTCTGAGCTTGCTGCTGGGTTTTTCACCCCCCTCCCTGGTCCCAGCTGCTTTTTGGCAATTAACTGAGCTCTCAGAGCTCCCTGCAAGCCCTGGCTCCTGTGTTTTATTTGGAAACATTCACCTTTGAAATGGTTAATTACTCACTCAGCTCCTCCCAATCCCTCCCAAACTGCTTTTTTCAAGTTTTCTAATTTCCACTGCCATGACTGGGCAGCTGTAAATCCCAGCCCAGCTGCAGCTACTGATCCCCTCTAACCCTTTTTCTCCCTCTTAGTTGTAATTTCAACTATCAGCTCAACAATAAGCCCATCTCTTAATCTCAGCATGAACAAATGGAAAATGGTCAAATGACGCACAATTTTAAGCTTCTTGCTGTATAAATGAGACAGAGTGCGTCAGTTCACTGGAATACTCTGACCTTTTCTCCTTAAAAATCTTGGGGGGGAAGATCTGAGAAGCCCAAAGTTGAGTCTGTTGTATTTACAGGGAGCATAAGGTACCAATATGGATGGAAATAAAGGAGCTGCTGCTTAAAATATAAGGGGGAGAGGAAGCCAGGGCAGAGAGGGAGGAATGCCAATAAAAGCCAGACTGTTGTGAGCTTTCAGCAGCTAAATTCACTTTATATTTGTACAGGATATCATTCCCCACCCTTCAGTGCAAAAACAGGGCTCCTGCGGGGTTTTAAATTGAATTTTTAATTGCTCTCATTAGCACTGGCCCCTTGATTTCAGCTGGGATTTGCCACAAAGTGAATTTGGTTCTTTTTGTAAATGGGGAAAGGCAGATTTTGGCTGGGACCAGGAGCTGTGGGAGGATGGAGCCCATGAGCAGCACAGCTTAGGGATGGAATTTCTGGGAATTCCTGGGAATTCCTCCTCCCACTGCAGCTCCAGGGTGGGCAGTGAATTGGGGTTAGGAGCTGATTTTCCTCTTGGAAAATTCTTCCTTTCCTGCCTGTTCTGCTGTCCCTCCCCTCGGTGCTGGTGGTGTCACTTGGATTTGGGTTCAGAGTGCTGCTAACCCGGTTATTTAGGGAATTTCTATTTGGAGAAATAATGATTTTAAGGTCTTTTCCAGCCCTGATCATTCTGTGATAAAACCCAGCTTTTTATCAACTCAGGTGGGTCACGGTTTGTGTGGGGGCATAATTTTATCCAACAGACAACACTTTAAAAACAACCTCTTTCATTGTCTGTCCATTGAATTTTAAAATAATTACTTCTCCTTTTTCTGGACAGAATTTCAGATTAATTTGTTTTAGAGAAACCTTTCAATCCAAGTGCAAGTGATGCTTATTAAGCATTTTTCTCTGTGCCAGGCCCTGTGCTGGTTCTGGGCTTCTCCCTGGCCTTCATGTGAAATGAGTTGTTTCATTATTATCATCTTTTCTTGGCTTAAAGGAAAATGATTCCTATTGTGGAGAGAGAAATAAAAGGAATGAGAGAAAAATTACCAGGATCTGGTTCTAGAGGCAAGGTTGGATTTTAGCTTTATGAACCACCCTAAACCTGAGGTTTTATCTGAGCTGGAACTTTAAAAAATACAAAATAATTTGGGGGAAAAAATTGTCTCTGTTTAGGTGTTGGTGTTCTCTGAGGAAGGAAGAGATCACTTGGTTTGTCTGAGGTGAATCTTGGAGTGGTTTGGGTTGGAAAAGACCTTGAAGGCCTCTGCTGGTTTGAAAGCAAAACCAGTGAGACTCCAAGTCAGTAATGGAATTTTAATAGGAAAAAAAAGAGAAAAAATAAAATCCATGCAATAATACGAAATAAAACCACTGAGAGTCAGAACACAACCTGCCCCCGTCAGTGAGTCAGGGGTTGGGGCAGTGCCATCCCATGGACAGTGACAGTGACAGATGTGGCTCTGCTGCAGCAGTGCTCCTGCAGAAGGGGCAGTTTTCCNTGGGTTAACAGCGGGAACATGAACAGCAGATATCTCCAGGGATAAAGAACACTGGAACAGCTGGGTTAACAGCTGGGTTAACAGCTGGAACATGAACAGCAGATATCTCCAGGGTTAAAGAACACTGCCCCATTGGTTTAACTGCGGCCCATTAACAGCAGATATCCCCACAGAGATCAGGATCCGCACCCTCCCATTTCAACAGATGCTGATTTTTGCATTGTAACCCAGGACAAGGCCACTGAACCCAACATGAACCTGGCACTGAGGCCACCAAGCAGTGTCCCCAAGGTCCACTTTGAGCTGTCACCACCCATGTAGGTGTTCCAAAACCCAACCAGCCCCAAGTGGTGGCCCTGGTGACACCCTGGTGATGGCTTTGGGTGTCACCCCTTCTGCTGGCCAGGACAGAGGATGAGGAGGGGGCACCAAGGCTTTGTCCCAGCCCCTGGAGCTCCTCCTTTCAGGGCTCCAGCCCTGCCCCAGGATTTGCTGTGAAATTCATTAATTGCAAACCCTGACTGGGGTTGTAAATAGTGAAAGGCACAAGGGCACAAATGTGCTGGAAAACTGAGTGGAAAAAAAAGATGGAAAAGTTCCTGAAGTGGAAATGCAGATTCTTAAAGGTGCAGGGCTGGGCTAGGGGGACCGAGCAGCTCCAGTGTGTGGATGTGTTTCCACCACAGGAGAAATGCTCTCCTGGGGAATTTGTTTCCTTCTAAAACTCCTTGAGCTGAGGGGGATTCATCTCCAGGCCACTGCAAACACTCCATCCCATTCTCAAATCTATTCCTGCTCATAAATGTGACCTGTATTTATTGATTCCTCACCACTTTTACCTCATTTTTTTTTTTATTATTATTATATTGTCCTAAATTCTCCTCCTTTTGGCGTTGATGGAGCCCCAGGGCTTCACCTCCTTCACACCCACGGGCTCATTTTCAAAACCTGCTGCTTAATGCATTATTCTTTATTTTTAAACTTTCCAGGAAGTTAAAAATAGAGCTGATCCTTTTCATTCTCTTATAAATAAAGAGCAGCTCAGGGTTGGGCATTGAGCAGAATCCATTGGTTGGGGAATTCCAGCTGGGGAATGCATCAGTTCCCTCCATCAGGGGCTGTTTCTGCTTTTCCAAAAAAAATTCCATCCAAACAGAAGCTGTTTTTTGGGAGTGTGTGATCACCAAAGCCTCTTGGCCATGGAGAATTTGGGTCTCTGTCTCCTTTTGGCTCATTATTTCCTCTTCTCATCCTCCTTGCTGTCCCAGAAATTCATCTGATCAGAAACCCCTCTACTTCAGAAATAATTTCTTTTTATTTTTTTAACCAGAACTTTTTTCCTTAAATGTTATTCTCCTCGCAGATTAAATATTCAAGTCCATAATTGATGGGCTTCTGCTCTGAACACTGATGTTCATTGTGTTCATCCACTTAGTGCTGCAGCACAGGGAGAGCTCGTCTTGGATTTGGAAGTAATGAAAACAAATGGTCAACGTTGTAAAATCAGTTTTGTGGCAGGAATGGGAATCTGAGTCTTTTTGGCTCCTTCCAAACTGTGCTGAATTGGTGGAACAGTAGGTTAGGAATGGTATCATTAATCCAAATTCATGATTGCAGCAGTGAGCTGAAAACCAGCTCCTGGTTAATAAAATCAAGTGAAGCTGGTGCTGTGACTGGGAAGGGACGGGTGCTGTCCAGATCCCAGGAAAACCGTGAGGTAAAATCACAAAAATTGGTCATTTTGACCCACTCACTTTAATCTGGAAAGTCAGAGCTGGAGTCTCAGTCAGCAGAGATCATCACATGTTTAGAGAGTGAGGAACTAAGTGGGTTCTCCAAACCCCAGAGGTCAGAGCATCCCTGAGGAAGCTCTGGAAGGAGCAGAGGTGAAAAGAGGACCCTCTCTTCTTCCCAGGGGAGGGAATTGGAAACTAAACCCTGCTGGAAAAAGAACTGCTAGGTTGGAGATAAGTGAATAAAAATACCCTGCCAGCAAGCAGGGACAGCTGGGGCACTGCACCCAACAGCAAGGGTGGAAATACGGGGCTGGAAAATGAATAAATTAAATTAATAATTAATAATTAATAATTTGTCGGGTCCTCATTTCCACCCTACAGTCACTGGAACCCCCAGAACAACACCTTGGGTTGGGCTGGACCTCAGGGAAAGGATGGGCAGGTGGGGGAGTTGAAAATTCAGTGTTTGGGTCCATCTGCTCTCCAGATTCCTCTGATTCTCAGATGCAGGGCCTGGAGAAATTCGGCACCACAGGAGGAGTGAGAATTATTTAGAATAAGCATTTTAATAAATGAGAATTTTAAGGAATGAACATTATTAGGAGTGAGCATTATTAGGAGTGAAAATTTTAAGGAATGACCATTATTAGGAATAAGCATTTTAATAAATGAGAATTTTAAGGAATAAACATTATTAGGAGTGAGCAGTATTAGGAATGAATGTTTGAAGAAATAAGCATTATTAGGAATGACCATTACCAGGAATAAACATTTTCATAAATGAGAATTTTAAGGAATGAACATTTTAAGAAATGAATGTTTTAAGGAATGAGCACTATTAGGAGTGAGCATTTTAAGGAATTAACATTTTAGGGAATGAACATTTTAGGGAATGAATATTTTAAGGAATGAACATTATTAAGAGTGAGCATTATTAAGAATTAGTGTTTTAAGAAATTACTATTATTAGAAATGACCATTATTAGGAATAAGCATTATTAGGAATAAGTATTTTAATAAATGAGAATTTTAAGGAATGGACATTTTAAGAAATGAGTGCTTTAAGGAATGAGCATTTCAAGGAATGAACATTTTAAGGAATGAACATTATTAAGAGTCACCATTATTAGGAATGAATGTTTTAAGGAATTATGATTATTAGGAATGAGCATTTTAAGGAATGAACCTTTTAAGAAATGAACATTTTAAGGAATGAACATTTTAATCTTTGTTTTCACTCAGCTGCTGAAGGAACCTCCCTGTTCTTCAGGGCAGATGTGGCTGCTCTGCCTCCAGATACTGAAATAATCTCTATTATTTCAGCTATTATTAATTATTATTTCAGCTCAGGAGAGGTTCCTGGCTGATTATCCAAAATCAAACTAAAACTGGGATGCATNTAAGGAATGAACATTATTAAGAGTGAGCATTATTAAGAATGAGTGTTTTAAGAAATTACTATTATTAGAAATGACCATTATTAGGAATAAGCATTATTAGGAATAAGTATTTTAATAAATGAGAATTTTAAGGAATGGACATTTTAAGAAATGAGTGCTTTAAGGAATGAGCATTTCAAGGAATGAACATTTTAAGGAATGAACATTATTAAGAGTCACCATTATTAGGAATGAATGTTTTAAGGAATTATGATTATTAGGAATGAGCATTTTAAGGAATGAACCTTTTAAGAAATGAACATTTTAAGGAATGAACATTTTAATCTTTGTTTTCACTCAGCTGCTGAAGGAACCTCCCTGTTCTTCAGGGCAGATGTGGCTGCTCTGCCTCCAGATACTGAAATAATCTCTATTATTTCAGCTATTATTAATTATTATTTCAGCTCAGGAGAGGTTCCTGGCTGATTATCCAAAATCAAACTAAAACTGGGATGCATCTGGATCCATCCCAGCACTTGGAATGGTAATAACACCTTAGGAAGATGAAAATTCCTACTGGTTACAAAAATCTCAGTGAAATGGGAAATTCTGGCTAAAATAAGGATGTTGGAGGAGTTGGGGTTTCTTGAAAAATTCATTTTAATCCTTTTTTGGGGTTGTAAAAGTGTTCAGTGCTGGTCTCATCTTGAGATGAATTTATTCTTTAGCTTGGATTTTATAATGCCTTCCAAAAAAATAAATATAAAAATTATTCCACCTCATTTCACACATTTCTCAGTCAAAGAAAATAAACCTTGGTGGGAATAATCTATAACTTAATTGCATATATTACTTTTACTGTCTGCAGACATCTGAAGATCCTCCAAAAAGTATCAAAATCTCATCCTGTTTTCCATTATTAAACTTAAAAATCAGGGCTTTAATATCTGTATCGAGGAGAATCTCATTTTGATGCTACTATGGTGATACTGCCCTATCAAAAAATATGCAAGAATTAATCAGCCTCGCCTGGAAACTTAAAATAAAGAACAAAATGTTCATCCTTTGCCTGCTACCAATGTGTGGTGGGAGACAAAGGTAACTGGGATAAAAATAGCAAAAATTGCCTCATTTCACAATCAGATCCATCCTGAAAAAATATTCAGGATTGTGCTGTTCAGGGTGGGAGCATCCTGGAGTGCTCTATAAATGGACACAGAATTCCAGAGCTGAAGGCACCAGCAAAATACCTGGATTTGAAATTTTTATTTGAAATATTTCTGCTTCGATCAAGGCAAGGAATATGGGGTTGTGGAGGGTTTGGGTCTCAGTGAAACATTGGGTGGTGAAGCTGAAAAAGCACATCTGAACTGAGTTTTTGTGGGTTAAATGTGTCTAAAATCAGCCCCAAATACTTGGGGAAATTTAAGATAAAATAGTGGAAATTATAAAGACAGGCACTAAAATGGAAAATCCCAACCAGGATTCCCTCCCAGCACCACACTGGGCAAGGTTCAGTGCTCCAGGTTATTAATATTATTATTATTATTATTATTATTATTATTATTATCCCTGTTGTTGGTGCTATTTGGGAATTTCCAGGCTATCCAATGGTAACTTTAGTCAGCATTGCCAGAAAAAAAAGCCACCTATAAATTATTTTAGACTGCAACACATCAGCAGCTTCTCACAGGGCTCACTCAGGGATGGAGTTCATCTCTCTAAAATAAAATAAAATAAAATAAAATAAAACCCCACCATAATATTTAGCTTGCATCTGTGCACTTCCAGCATGTAAAAATTGACTTAATTTTCCACAGGGAGAGGGAAAATAGGGAGGGGTTTGTGCTGTAATTCCCAGGTGGCAGAAATGTTCTCTTGCCACTCTGACAAAAAGTGAAGATTGTGTTCAGCACCTGACAAGTGTTTGTCCTGTCAGGATTTTGATGAGTTTCATGCAGAGAAAAACAGGCATTATATTAATGAAGTGCTGTGCTGAGTGGGCTGCAGCAAGTGCAGTTTGTATAAATAAATGTATAAAAATAAAATCAGGGAAGATTAATGCCTCCAGTCGTGAAGGCAAATGACTGAGCAAATAAATATGTAAACTGTCAGAGAGTGAGAATAAAGAAATCAAACATCAGAAAATGATGTTTTAGCAGATCCAGCAGAGAAAATTGTCAGGCTGCATTGCTGATTTAACTGCTGATATTATTGGGAAAATGAGCAATGGCAATTCCAATTAACTCCTAAAGCTTTCAGATCTGGAACCAGTTTCAGGTCTTTATTCAGTTTCAGGTCTTTATTCAGCTGGGACTCAATAACGTGGCAGAGGTCAATTAATTAAGAGGTTTTAATCAAGCTGACCCAACAGGCACTGAAATTTTGGATCATCCTTCCCTCAGCCTCGAGAGCTGCTAGAACTGCTCCACACAAACCAACCCAAGCTCTGCTCCTGCAGGGAAATCCCAGTTCTGGTGGCTTCTTGAATTCCCAGTGGTGAAATAATTCCCCAAATCCTTCAGGTTGGGAAAGACCTTGAGCTGTGCCCAACGCCCCCTTGGCACTGAGGGCCACCTCCACTCCTTCCCTGGCCACTCCACCCCTTCTCCATGCAGGAATTCCTCCTGAGGAGCGCTCAGAGGCTCAGCTGGGGTGTTTGGGATCGCTGTGTGCTCTACATGACACATCTTGGGAGTGTGGAAGGGAATTGTTGGCGTTTCTGTGCCGGCGATCTCTGGAGGGAGATTTGGCCTCGGCTCCAGCGCTGCAGAGCCCTCACTGTTCTGGCCAGGAGAACAAACAATTTCCATTGTGCAGCTCAAGCAGAAACAAATATATACAGAGCTGTTGGATCTTGCACTTTGATGTGTTTTCACTTGGCACGGGGAGGTGTAATCATTAAACAAATGTGTTTATCTAGCCGGGCAACTTTGATCTGGCGTGGGCAGGGAAAGCCTCGCTCCTGCAGGACGAGTGTGAGGAGCTCTCTGAGAACAAAGAGCACAGAGCTGGTGCTGGGCCTGCCAGAGAGGGATTGCAGAGCCTTTCAGTGCCTTCCAACACCTCGGAGAGGAATTTTTATTCTTTTTAATGTATCTCTTCCTAATTCACCCCTGGAATCACCCTGGGTTATTAAAGCAAAAAGCGTTTTCATTCCGTTGGGATGAGTTTGGGGGCAAGTCAAGGAGATTTATTGAGGGCAGATACCAGCTCATCCTTCTTCTTGCTGCAGCCAAAAGCCACGTGGGGCTGGATTTCTCCAGGTCTGGGTCAGCCCTGTGTGCTCAGCTGCATCTTTAGAAGATTTTGCTGCCTTGAAAGACGAGCTGCTCCTCTCACACCTTCAAACCATAAAGCAAAAGCTGTTACCTCGAGCTCTCAATGTCTTCCAGGCCCATCATCTGTCAGGTTCTCCCATCTGCAGATGGTCCTGGGGGCTGGTGGGGGCTCATGGCATCACTCTGCTCCAGGTGTGGGAGCTTGGAGCCCAAGGCTCTGGAAGGGGTGAGTGCAGATTCCCCACAAATCCTCCTTTTGCAGCTCTTCCTCTTTAACGAGTTACAAAACCCACTAATCCACTTTCTCTCCTTTTATTACGAGCTGCAAGTGTCCAAATATTTCCCCATCTGCCTCCTGACTGTACAAAGCCTTGCCTTTCCAGCCCAGTAAATGGAGCATTTATGACATTCCAAAAGCTGTTGCCCATTAGCAGTTTCTCAGGCTTCGGAGTGTTTTGCAACCCAGCAGTCTGCCTTAATGATTGAGGGGAAAACAACATAATCATGTGCTGACATTCCAAGTGATTTTATAAGCCACTTTTATCTGGGATGCCCTTTTCCTCTCCCTGTGTTGGTCTAAATCTGCTCCAGCCACTGCTGCTTTCTGTGGAGGAGCCCTAGAGGTCCTCCTTCAGCTGCTCTGGGAGCACATCCCCTCATCCTCCAAAGATAAATGGAATTTAGCTTGTGGTAACTGTGATTAACTGTCCTGAGTCTCCACTGGAATTATCCCCAAGGCACCTTCACTTTTTAATTAAATATATGTTGAACAAGGGAAAGCTGTGGCTGGTTTCTGCTGTGCTGGATCCTTCACCTGCAGGGCTTGGGGTCAGGGCTGCCTTTAAAAACGTCCTGAAGGGCTGGGAAATTACACCTGGGGTCACCATCCCTGGGATCTGCAGGAAAATGGGGGATTTTGGGGTGTGGTTTAGGGGATGTGGTGATATTTAGTCAAAGGTTGGACTTGGAGCTCTTTCCCAAGGTTTTTCACTGCTGTCCCAGCTCCCAGGTGTAAAATCTGCCCTGTGTTAGAAAATCCCGGGTGCTGCTTCCCACTGGGGAGGTTCATTCTCATTAAAATCATTTTTATAAAATTCCAGAGACATCAGGAGTGCCACAGCCCCAGGTGGGAACCTTTGGGGTCCTGTGTGGATCAGGAGAGGTCACAGAACCATTTCCCCTGGAGGAGAAGCTTTGCAGAATGGGAAAAGTCCAAAAAACACCAGAATCTTGTAATCCACATGTTCAGAGCTTCTCCTGCTTCTTCTGGACACTGGGAATAATTCCAGTTTTTCTGTGGGTGGGAGCTGTGCCCCAGATAAGGCTCAGTGATGTTCCTCAGGGGTTTTGGTGGAGCTGGCATGGGGCAGAGCTTCTTCCTGATTTCTGATTCTGGGGAAATTAAAAATGTGTCAAACTGAGCTGCCACCCCTCCTCCCCAAGGTGGGAAATCACCCCAAAATATCAGCTGGGGTGGTTCCTGTAGGTTTTCCAAGGAAATTGTTTGTCAGCTGCACCAAAACCCCAGACTGGCTAAAAAACTCACATTTTTAGGCCACTTTTTACCAGAAACAGCCAAAATGATCTTTTGCTGAGCTGAGATTTACCTTACAAATAGAGCACAAATCGATTTAATTGAAATTGAATTTCTCATCATCCCCCAGAGGAGAAAGGGGAGAGAGGTGTAAAAATGAAACAAAATTCTACCAGGGTGCCCCCACCATGCAAGTAAATCCTGCAAAGTCATTTAGCAATGTTTTTATTCCTGGTGGATTTCTTGAATCCTTCCAAGAAAAGTTGGAGGATCCAACTGATGCTCACTTTTGACAGGGTTTTCATGGAAAGTTTGAGGCAGTGGAAAACAATTTCTTGGTTTGTTGTTTGGTTTTGGTTTTTTGGTTGTTTTTTTTTTTTTAATGTCAGTGTTATTTACAATTTGCCAATTCTGTGACATTTTCAGCAATTCCTATACATGCCAGGAAATCCCAAACACCAAAAGTGGGATGCAAAACATGGGAATGGAGAGAATAAAATGATAGGGGTTATTTTATCTGGGAGCCAAAGCTGTTACCTTTAAATGAGATTGATCATTCTCAGAAGAGATCAAGTATTTCTGTGTGGAAAAGCTTTATAAAGACTATTGTCTTGTTAAACTATGGAGGAGCAGAACTTGAACTCTCTCTTAAGAGCATCTGTCCAAAGCTGTACAATTCTGTTTATGGTTACCCAACACGAGGCCAAACCACTGGGACTTCAAAAAAAGGATTTTCAGAAGAAAATAGCAACTCTCATTCATTCATTCCAGCAGCGAAATTGAAAAATAATTAAGTAAATTGAAAAATAAGAAATTATTTCTGCATTGTTATATGTTCATAGTTTCCAGTGTTTAGATGTTAAAATTGTGGTTGGTTTTTCTTGGTGGCGGAACTAAAGAAAGAATCGAGAAGGGGGAAAAAGGTCCAAAGGGGATTTCATTAAAGTATTAAAAGTGATGAGGGGCACAGCTGTCTGATCACTTCATTGTCCCTCAGGGAACAGTCAAGGGGTCAGGATTAATGACAACTACATTTAAAGCATGTCAAAGGGAAAATATCCAACATGTTTAAGCAGCCTTTGGAATTAGCGGGCGCAGGAAGGGGATGGGATGGTTTGACTTCATAAACAGCTATAGCTGGGAGGGAATATTTATATCCTGACACTTATTTATATCCTGACACTTATTTATATCCTGACACTTGACAGCTCCAAGCTGAGCTGCAGGGCTGGGGTTTGGTGCTGGTCAAGCCTTGGCACAAACTGAATTTATTGATGAGCAGCAAAGCCCCACGTGCTGCTCACTCACAGACCTAAAGGGAAAAGAAATCTGTAAATTAACTATCTGTAAATTAAGAAACTGTCTGTAAATTAATAAACTCAATTAAATGTATCTTTCTGGAGAGTCTGAATGTTAGATTCAGATTAAGGCCACCATGAACTCTCTGTACCTGTGTTAGTGCCCTGCAGCTCCTTTAGACTTTGCCCTACTGCCACAAAAAAAATAAAATGTAACAAAAAACTCCCCAAAATCCAATGTAAATATTTCAACACAGCCTGAATCTCCATGGCTAATTCCTGTGGCACAGTAAACTGTGAGTAAATGGCTTTTTATTCCCTCCAGAACTGATCTTTATTGCTTCTGTAACAAGACTTACAACATTACAGGAGTTAACAAAGAGGCTGAGCCAAGGCACTTGCCAGCAGTGAGTAAAATGCTACCTGGAGCAGCCCATTGATGGAAATAAAATCCATTGTGCCCCTGGGGTTATTTCTAATCTTGTTTGGCTCCTGAAGAAAACCTGCCTGTCTCCCATCCCTGTGCTGCAGCCAGGGATTGTGACTCAGGCCCAGGTTTGCAGGTTATTAACTCATCTATTCTTAGGTAATTAAATAAAGAGTGTAAGACATGCAAGTTAGAGCAAAAAAAAATTACAAAATGTAGGAAAATTTGTTTCCCCCTCTTCCAAGGGTTTATTTTTTGCTCAACTCCCTTCTATTCTTTTATTTTCTTGGCGTCAGCATCGTTTCCAGAAGTCAAATCCCACGTTAGCCTTTGTTATTTTTAATTCTCTCTCTGCTCCCAGGGATGGGGCAGCCTCAGATTCTCTGGGCAACCTGTGCCAGCATCTCACCCCCCTCACAGGGAACAATTTCTCCCCAATATCCACTCTAAATTTTCCTTTTCTCAGCTTAAATGCATTCACCTTCATCTTACCCCTCCATTTTCATGTTTTTTACTCCAAAGCTTCAATAAATTTTGGAGGCAAAGCATTTATGGAAGTTTATTTCCACTGAAGACCCAACTGCCTTTAATAAAAGTTCTGTTGGGTTGTTTTTCTTCTGTTTAAGATTAGGAGTGGGCAGGAAAATTTAAACATTTAAATCAAGTGTCCTTTCAAACCATTAGCCAAAGCCTGTGGGCTCCTTTCAAGTGTATTGATGGTTTCTTCTGGAAATATCCTGGCAAGCAACAGCTTCAAAAGAATTAGAATTATCCTGGAATTGGAGCTGGCTGGAAGTTTGCAAACGTGGGCAAAATCAGTGCAAGGGTTAGTTAGTGTGGATCCTGCTGCCAGGCTGGAATCAAAACTCCCACCAGAGTGCTGAATTTATATTAAATATCCCTCACACTGCTGTGAGTGACCCTGGAAATTTCAGGTGAGTTAAAGGTGGAGATATCCCACACACCTGGCATGTCCTGAAGCCTGGGATCAGGGAAGGGTGGAGAGCAGGAGAGCAAACACAGCCCCTCCTGCCTCTGTCCCACCCAGCCTGCAGGGGAGGTACAGGAGGAGAAGCTGGATAATTCCAATGGATGGTGGACAACTGGGGAAGCTACTGATGCCTCAGGATTTCAGCTTTTATATTTTTATATGTTTGTAACCCTGCAGTCCTTCAGTGTGTAACTCCAAACCCCACAGCCAGTGTGAGCTGCTGCTCTCCCATTGGGGCACACACAACAATTCCTCTCCAGGCTGGAATCAAGGACACCTCACTGCCTCAGGCCCCAGAGATGGAAACAAAAGGGATTGGGGGAGCAAACTTGGGGTCAATGACTTCATTACCTGGAGCTGGAATTGGGAGATTAACCCCAATATGCAAATGGACCGAACTTATAAAAGTGTGAAAACCCCTGAGCCATTGTCCATTTTGGGTGTAGCCATCCCTAAATGTACCTGAAGGCCCTCCAGTAAATAGAACTGCTTTTTATTCTCTTGATTTTGTCTGTCCCCTGTTTTTAGGTTGCCCCAAAAGGCATCAGCAGCAATGGAAAACCCAGGGGTTGGTGCTGAGCTGCTGCCATTCCCAGGGATTCACTCAGCCCCCATTGCCCCCTGCCCCAGGAGGAGCTGGGATGGAACAACGTGCCTGAGTGCTGAGTCAAGGGAGCCAGAGCCTCTCCTCCCATGTGCATTGGGTTTGCAGCTATGGCAACAGTGCATGCGTGAGGAGAAGGCAGAGCCTAAAATAGGATCCTGCTCCTGCTTGGGAAGGGCTGAGAGCAAACACGTGTGGGAGCAGGAGCAGGAGCAGGCTCACCCTGCACACTGATGCCTTCAGTTTTAATTTTCCCATTCCCCAGACCCTGCCCTGCACTGGGCTATGGCTCTGAACCCCACACCAAGTGTTCCCAGCTCTCCTCCCAGCTCAGCACACAGAACAATCCTTTGGCAGCCCCAGAACCAAGGACACCGCTGCAGCTCCAGCCCCAAAAAGTGCAACCAGCAGCGAATGGAGGAGAGAATCTGGGAGGGTGGGACTGCAGAGCCTGGAGCTGGGACTGGACAATGAACCCCAAGGTGGGAATGGACCCGAACTGATCCAAGGGTGAAACTCCTGACTCTGAGTCCAGCCTGGGCTCTGCACTGCCCCAGGTGAATCCTTGGAATAAATCCTTTAATAAATCCCAAATTGATTCCTTTAACTCTGCTCCAGCTCAGCCTCTCCAGGCATCAGAACTGGGACCACCTGGAGCAGCAGAAGCTTTGCTGGATCCCCCAAACCTTCTCCAGAGCTCGGAGTTCCCTCCTCCGTGCCCCTTCCCACCTGGAAAACCCGGGATGTGTCCATCTGTCCATCCCCAAGGGAGCTGCTGCTCAGTCATGGCAGGAATCTGACCACCAGGTTTTGTGAGGTCAACACCAACCTCCCTGCACAATCCCTCGAAAAAAATCCTCCAGGAAGGAGCAGATTTCACAGGGAAGAAGAACACTTCTTCCAGCTCCAGCCTTATTCCATGATTTTGGAGAGGGGGAAAGCAGGGGAAGTGGAAAATAGTAGCTTTGGCTCAGGAGCTGTAACCTGTTTTGGTCTGTGTTAATTAATTTGGCAGTGGCTGCCTTGTGTGCTATTCTTAGGCTTTCTGTCCCCCTCTGCAACAAATTAGGGCTTTCACATCTGCCTAAAAATAAAACTTTCCTGTCTGCTGGCACAGGAGCCAAACCAGAGTGCAGCATATGTGCAATAAAGATGCACAGCTGTTCTGTCTATGAACTCGGGAACGTGTGAGGGGGTTTTGGGAGGGATACAGGAGGTTCCCAACACTGAGAATCAGCTCTTCCAAAANCGCTGCAGCTCCAGCCCCAAAAAGTGCAACCAGCAGCGAATGGAGGAGAGAATCTGGGAGGGTGGGACTGCAGAGCCTGGAGCTGGGACTGGACAATGAACCCCAAGGTGGGAATGGACCCGAACTGATCCAAGGGTGAAACTCCTGACTCTGAGTCCAGCCTGGGCTCTGCACTGCCCCAGGTGAATCCTTGGAATAAATCCTTTAATAAATCCCAAATTGATTCCTTTAACTCTGCTCCAGCTCAGCCTCTCCAGGCATCAGAACTGGGACCACCTGGAGCAGCAGAAGCTTTGCTGGATCCCCCAAACCTTCTCCAGAGCTCGGAGTTCCCTCCTCCGTGCCCCTTCCCACCTGGAAAACCCGGGATGTGTCCATCTGTCCATCCCCAAGGGAGCTGCTGCTCAGTCATGGCAGGAATCTGACCACCAGGTTTTGTGAGGTCAACACCAACCTCCCTGCACAATCCCTCGAAAAAAATCCTCCAGGAAGGAGCAGATTTCACAGGGAAGAAGAACACTTCTTCCAGCTCCAGCCTTATTCCATGATTTTGGAGAGGGGGAAAGCAGGGGAAGTGGAAAATAGTAGCTTTGGCTCAGGAGCTGTAACCTGTTTTGGTCTGTGTTAATTAATTTGGCAGTGGCTGCCTTGTGTGCTATTCTTAGGCTTTCTGTCCCCCTCTGCAACAAATTAGGGCTTTCACATCTGCCTAAAAATAAAACTTTCCTGTCTGCTGGCACAGGAGCCAAACCAGAGTGCAGCATATGTGCAATAAAGATGCACAGCTGTTCTGTCTATGAACTCGGGAACGTGTGAGGGGGTTTTGGGACGGATACAGGAGGTACCCAACACTGAGAAACAGCTCTTCCAAAAAACTGTCAGGCGTTTTAAAGAAGTGGTTGCAAAAGGTGAAATAAGAGGGAAGCATCCAAGCAAAATTGCAAGAGCTTCAACAGAAAAAAATGTTAATTTTTGGTGTTGTGGAAGGTGGTGGTCTTGATTAAGGGGGGATAGTCAAAAGGGAAGGTTTAATCCATGAACTCCCAGAGACTCCTCAGTTTCAGAGATTTTCAGCTCATTTTCTGCCCTGACCCTTTCCCCCCTCTGCAGGTGTGGAGCAGTGCCTGAATTTGGGAAAGGGGCACTGCTCCAAACCCACCAGAGCCCAAGAATCACTTGGACAAATCCCTCAAGCACAGGATTTGTAATTTGGGGTGTCCTGTGCATGCCCAGGGGTTGAATTTGGTGATCCATTCCTCAGGATATTCTAGAATTATATATAATAAATATAATATTGAAGAATCTCACACTCTTTGTTCTTTAAAGACCTCCTGTGTGTGATATTTTACACCAGGCTGAAAGGGTGGTGGAGCAGAAGGTGCAGGATTTACAACCCATCTTTGTGCCACCAACCACGTGCTCAGTGAGATTTTTGTCACCTCCAAAGCTCTGCTGCTGCTGGAACCTCCATTCTTTCCATGGCTCAGGCAGGGAGCTTTTCCAGGGAGCTTTTCCAGGGAGCCAGGTGGGGCTGGGCTGCCTCTCCATCACCTGACACTTTTAGATTTGCTCTTTAGACAAGATTAGCTCATGAATGGCCTCTGGCACGGGGATTGCTCTGCCTGCCATTCCTGGCACCCTGGGCTGGGGGTCCCTGCTTTGCTCCTCTCCCTCCTGGCATCACCTGTTGGTTTTTAAGGTTATTATGTGGGCAATAAATTTTTTTTTTCCTAAAAATTGGTGAAATGGAAACGTTTCATATTTATATTTGGCCCCAAGGTGAGCTACCAAAACAATGTGTTGCAAGGTGGTTTTTTTTGAGATAAAGAGGTAAAAAAATCCCCTGTTAATCTGATAACAGTCAGTTAACACTGACTGTGTTAGCAAACAGTAATTAACACTGTTAATTCCTAATTTAACATCTAGGAAATTATAATTTCTGGAGCTTTGGAACTTGAATCCAAGTTCCTCTTTCCCCATCAAGGTTTTCCTGGTTCCTGCAGGGTTTTCCTGGGAGGGGTCAGTGCAGTCCAGGTTGCTGATTCCAGGACACAAAATCGAGTTAGACCAGCCCGTGCAAGAACCAAAAGCCAACCAGAAATAACACTCCCTTTATTCTGCTGCTTTTCTGAATTCCATGACATTTCACAGAAATGACTGCAAAACTTTTTCCATTCAGATTTTAGCACTGGTTTGGTGACAAACTTGGGAAGATTAGCAATTTTCCATCATTAGGAATGAACTCTGGTGCTGAAGCTGACTAAACCTTTCCAGGCCAAGATGCATTTTCAGGTCTTTTACAAGGTTGCAAAGCTTAGGCCTTGGTTTAAGGATGAGGATTTTCTAGGCCAAGAATCCTCGTCCTAATTAGACAAAAATACACAAATTTGTGCATCAGCAGGACCCTCATCCACAGCTGCTCCTGGCTGTCACTGCCCTCATCATTTCATTATTTCCTGTGCTCAGTTTCCTGGCTTTTATCTCACAGAGTTTCTGTACACTTTGTAAAAATGGACCTCATCAAAGAGAGAAAAATTTTTTTGAAGTGTTTGTATTTTTTGTGTTGAAAACCCAGCACTTGGAATGGTTTTGGTGAAACACATCGAGTTTTCAGGCAAGGGCACACCTGCAAAAAAAAGCTTTTCTTTTTAAAAACAAATAATTTCAAGTTCATTACCACTCAAAATGCAAAACAAGAATGTTCCAAAAGCCTGTTTTCGTGTCCTGGATTGTACCTGCAAAACCAAAGGATTTTTCAACTAAGGAAAACATTTTGCATGAAAAATATTGATCTGTGCATTGCCAGTGATGCCTGTTCTTATCTCTCCTGCCTTCCCCACCTTTCTGATGAGAGAAAAAGCAGCAGCTCTCCCTGTTCCTGGTGATCTGCTCCTCAGAGCCAACGTCAACACTGCTGCTAACATGTTTTCCACAGAAAAAAACAACAAAAAAAAAAAGGAATTTCAGAGCTTTATTTGATCTTGGTGGATGCACATGAGGGGAAAAGTGAGATTTTACAGGGATCAAGTGGGAAATAATTAATTCTAATAATTAATCCCAGTGCCTGCTCAGCTCAGCAGCAGCGTGGAGGAGCAGCACAGAACGAGGTGGTTTTTGAAGGAGAATTTTTTAATTTTCTTTTTTTTTTTGCTGTTCCCATCCATGGATGCAGGGGGTGAGAGGTGACACCAGTGAGTCACTGGTGCTCCCAGGAACGTCCTGCCTTGGGGACAGCTCCTGCTGGGAGCTGAGGAACAGCCTGTGACTCAGCAGGGACGGGGTGGCAGCAGCCCTGGGCTCAGCTTTGGGGAGAGGAAAACTCCCCTGGCAGAGCCCAGGACTGGGGGTGGCACTGGGGGTGGCACTGGGGGTGACACTGGGGGTGACACTGGGGGTGACACTGGGGGTGGCACTGGGGGTGACACTGGGGGTGACAGGGGTGTCCCGCTCAGGGCAGGGGGAGGGACTGAAATCTGGGCTCCTGAATTTGGGGCATCCTCCATCTGAGGGTCACAGGGATGGGATTGGAAATCCTGCAGGTAAATGGACATGAAATAAATCATGGATTGACTTGGATTAGAGATGAGGAGGAAAATCTTCATTCTTTTTTCTTTATTCTTTATTCTTTATCCTTTATCTTTTATTCTTTATTTTTTTTATTCTTTATTCTTCATTCTTTATTCAGAGGAATTCTTTGTATATAAATTCTTTATTCATAACCTGGGCTCCTGAATTTGGGGATCCTCCATCTGAGGGGATGGGATTGGAAATCCTGCAGGTAAATGGGCATGAAATAAATCATGGATTGACTTAGATTAGAGATGAGGAGGAAAATCTTCATTCTTTTTTCTTTATTCTTTATTCTTTATCCTTTATCTTTTATTCTTTATTTTTTTTATTCTTTATTCTTCATTCTTTATTCAGAGGAATTCTTTGTATATAAATTCTTTATTCATAACCTGGGCTCCTGAATTTGGGGATCCTCCATCTGAGGGGATGGGATTGGAAATCCTGCAGGTAAATGGGCATGAAATAAATCATGGATTGACTTGGATTAGAGATGAGGAGGAAATTCTTCATTCTTTTTTCTTTATTCTTTATTCTTTATCCTTTATCTTTTATTCTTTATTTTTTTTATTCTTTATTCTTCATTCTTTATTCAGAGGAATTCTTTGTATATAAATTCTTTATTCATAACCTGGGCTCCTGAATTTGGGGATCCTCCATTTGAGGGGATGGGATTGGAAATCCTGCAGGTAAATGGGCATGAAATAAATCATGGATTGACTTGGATTAGAGATGAGGAGGAAATTCTTTATTCAAAATTCTTATTCAGAGGGTGCCCAGAGCAGCTGTGGCTGCCCCTGGACCCCTGGAAGTGCCCAAGGCCAGGCTGGAGCAGCCTGGGACAGTGGAAGGTGTCCTGAACATGGATTTAAGGATTTCATGGATTTCAGGATGGTTTTTAAGGTCCCTTCCAACACAAACCATTCCATGATTGATAAGGCACACCCCGTGTCCCTGAGGCTCTGGGAAATATTTGTGGAAAAGTCTGAAATAGTTCAATAAAGCTGGAAACTGAGAACTCAAACACACTGAGGAACTCCCTCTGTTGAGCTGAGCTCTTTGCCATCAAGCAGTAAAAAGGAACAATATTTATTTCCATCACAAAAAAGTCCATAGGGATCTACAGGAGAGGTGCAAATCTCAGACTCAACAGCATTCCTGGAGCTTCAAAGCAAAAAAAGAAAAGGTTTAACAGAAAATTAGCTGGGTTTCTGTAAAAAATAAAATCCAGAAGATTAGATAAGAGGCCTGGCTTGCAGATGTGTCCTTATCAGTTAAAAGCTGCTCTGCCCCCACAGGATAACGAAACTTGTGGGAAGAATTACCGTGCCCATCTGCCCCTTGTGACAAAGTGACAGAGATGGATTGGCCCAGCAGCTCCAGGAACACCCAGACCTTGCACTGATCCATCCAAGGCTCTTCCTATCCAAACAAGCTCTTGCTTCTCAGCACGACCACCTCAGCCAGGCTCCATCATCACCTCCCTGTTATTCCAACTCCTGGCCTGATTTACGTTTCCCACTGTCTTTAGGCAGTTATTTCAGGCCTCATTCCTAATTATTTTGTTTCAGGGCAGTGTTATCATGCTATAGATGTATTTGTTTAAATCCTGGCTGACTTCATGGGGGCGGTTTTTTAAAGGAAGGAGAAAATGAAAATCAAAGTCAAAATACGTGCTGGCTTTTTTGGGATGGGTGCCAGCCTGCTTTAGCTGGCACAAAAATGAACAATAACTGTGGGATTATCCACTCTTTTTTTCACCCAAATACTCATGGGATTTTTGCTGGGATATTTTAGTTCAGAACCTTTCTCTGCCCAACAGAAAAGAGCAGAACTTCTCTGTGTTCCAGCTCCACACTGATCCATTCTGCTCCTTCAAAAGAAATTCATGGGAAAAATTGAATATAAACTTCTAGACACTTCCCCCCAATGGAAAACTCTCTCTTGATATTGTCATGTTAATATTTTACTCTCCCACTGTGGAATGAGGCCTGGATTTAGGATGTTTTCCTGAATATTAATAATTTGAATTATTCCTTATTGGAGTTCAGCATTTAACCAGCTTTGATGTGGATGATATTTATCCAGGCTGGTTTTCCCCACTTGTTATCAGGTATCCTGAGGCTTCCTTGGAAACAGACACTTCCACAGGCAGCAGGCAGGATCTGATCCAAAATTTGAATTCCTGAAAATGGATCTGAGGAATTTAGAACACGAGAAATGCTTGGGATGGAAAGGGGTGGGAGGGAAAGGCTGAGAAGGGGAAATTTGGGAAAAGTCTCACTTAGAGAAGCAGAGAGCACTTTGTGTTTCCCTGGGATCATGTCCCTCCAAGCTTTTTATTTCCAATAATCTCAGCCTAAAGTGATCCCCAAAAACTGGACATGGGAATGTTGGACTTGATCATCTTTTCCAACCCTGGAGATTCCATGGTCCAAGTGCTTGTCCTTCCTTTGGGTGGGTTAAGTTTGGTCCAGGGAATGTCCTTGGATTAAATGGGAGCAGCTGGGAAGGGGATCCATGATCTGGGAGGGGGATCCAGAGCCTGGGAAGGGGATCCAGAATCTGGGAAGGGGATCCATGATCTGGGAAAGGGATCCAGAATCTGGGAATAACATCCACAGTCTGAGAAGGGAATCCATGATGTGAGAAGGGGATCCATGATCTGGGAAGAATATCCACAGTCTGAGAATTGGATCTACACTCTGGGAATGGGATCCACAGTCTGGGAAGGGGATCCAGAGCCTGAGAGGGGGAGCCAAAATCTGGGAATTGGATCCACAGGCTGGGAAAAGGGATCCACAGCCTGGGAATGGGATCCATGATCTGGGAAGATGATCTGCAGTCTGGGAATGGGATCCACAGTCTGGGAAGGGGAGCCAAAATCTGGGAATGGGATCCACAGGCTGAAAATGGGATCCACAGTCTGGGAAAAGGGATTCATAGCCTGGGAAGGGGATCCATGATCTGGGAATTGGATCCACAGCCCGGGAATGGGATCCATGATCTGGGAATTGGATCCACAGCCCAGGAAGGGGAGCCCCAGCCTGGTTCCTTTGCAGAGGGGAAATTCAGGCTGCAGGGCTGGGCAGAGGTTGGCACCTTCACCCAGCAATGGACACCCAGCCCGGCCAGGAAACAAGGGGAGAGCAGAACTCCTGCTCTCAGACCTTCCCAAAATCATCCAAGTTCAAGTTTACATTCTTTAACTTCTAATCCTGGCCCTGCTGCTGCTGCTGCTTTCACTCTGAGAGTGCTGAATGCACAGAAAGAGAAAATAAAGAGGGAATGACAGACGGAAAAAGTGTATTTGAGCCACAGCTGTTTCCTCCTTCCTTCAGCAAAAATGATTTAAGTACCTTATAACCTAAGGGAGAAAAAAAAAAAAAAAAGAGATGGTTTTGTAAGTGAAAAATGTCCTGTCAAAACGTCTGCTATAAAATTTCTCATTGTTAAGTAATAATTCTGAGATATTATCTTACTTAATGATTTAGGATTGGGTTTTTTTTTCTTAACCAATCCCACAATTTCCATTACAGAGAGAAAGGAACTGGCCACTGGTGACAGATTTTATGAGAAAAATATGAGCAGAGTAAGGAAAACAGACAGGAGGGAAAAAAAAAAAAACCCTGAGGATTTTGCTTGCGTACGATGTTCTGCCTGGATGGGGAAAATAGAGGATAATCAAAGGCTTTGGGGAATAATTAACAGGAAAGACAAGAGCAGCTTCCCACCTGAGGAGTGGGAAGTTCCTGTCTGAGGTTCATCCTACCCACTATCAGCCAGTTCTGTTTGTAGGATGGAAAAAGGGAGGAGAAAAAGAGGAATTGATGTTTTAGGGGAACAAAAGCACCCTCCAGGCAGGCTCAGGCTTCTCCATTACCTGAAACCCTCAAAAGACCAAATTCTTAATGCAAGAATCACATCCTGGGCACAAAGTTGGGTGAGGAAAAGCAAGATCCGAGCTTTTAGAGATGTGAGAATGGAAATAAAACCAGGTTTAGGCAGCAGCTGAGTTTAGATCCCACTTTTTAACTTTGTCCTCACATTTGTCCCTGAGCAGCTCTGAGAGGGGCTGGGGAAGCAGATTTTGATGGTGATAAACACAATTTCTTCCTTTTATTGATTATTTCAGCCTATTTTCCTTTCAAGCCTGCTCTAAGTCACTGCCACTTAGGAGGTGACTCTTGGGAAAGGTTTAAAGCTGCTTTATCCTTTAAATAAAGAGGAGACAAGGAGTCAATGAAGAGAACAAACATCACTTTTAGGATGTGGAGAGGTTGGCATCTGGCTCTCTGCCTGGAGCTGTTCACTGCATGCGAGGTGAGAGAGTGGAGAGGAGCCAGGGTGATCCTCACAGCACTGGGAATTAGGCAAATAAAGTTATTTTAGCCTAAAAACTGAGTGGGTTTAGTATGGAAACCAGGAGGGAGGAAGAGATGGAGCCTTAACTTTACATTTCCTACAGCCCCACATTTCAAAAACACCTCTAATTTACCCCAAAAAACATCTCTATTCCATTTCATGAGGTAACTCAAAAGCAGATTTGGAAAGAGTTGGGCCTAAACCAGAATTTAAAGCACCTGAAAAAATCCTACACCACCAAAAACAACTTGGAATTGTGAAGCTTTGCTGCTCGGAATAGGAGACCTGTGTCAAAACAAAACTCTGCTTATCAATCTTTAATTGAGCTTGTGCATGAGGAAGAAGACATCAGGTATCAACAAAAGCAGACAGGTTTGAAATGAGAAGCAGATGGTCACCCCAAAGCTCTTGTCTTGGAAAATAAATGAGAGGAAAGAGAAGCAAATTGAGTAGCAGTGCTGGGTTTATATCCAGTGATCTGCTCCGAGATCTGGAAACAGTTGACAATTAATTGAAATAACACATTGCAAATTGTCACTGCACGCTGAAAAATCTTCGGGGGGAAAAAATGCTGTTTGCTCTGGAAATTTGGATTGTGCTGAAGGCATTGTAAGGAAAAAATGTTACCCAGCTCAACCCAAATTTCCACAGAATTTTGCCACCCAAAACATTTGCAGGGATTTTAAGTACAAGCTGATATTTGGGGCTTTTTAACCATCAAGAGGTGAAGTTGGCTTTTCTCCAGTGCAAAGCCTGACTCCCTTCATGGGGGGAAAAACCAATAAATCTATTTTTTTCAATTTAAATAAAGCTGCAGAACCTCACCAGCATCCCCACAAGCACCTGGGTTTTACTGTCCAACTGTTTGTTCAGAAATACTTCAAGATTTAACCTCATTTTTCTTAAACATGGGACACTTATCAAAAACACGGCCTTGAGGCCAAAGAGGCTCTTCTAGGATTTGTTCTCCCTTATCTCCCTCATAAATAAATTCTTTCTGCACTGGGGAAGGGAAAGGGAAGGAGGGAGGGAAATGCCACCCACTGGGGAGCAGGAAAGGGAGAAATCCAGCATGAAATCTCCATTTTCCCTGATTTCAGCAGGTGTCTGAGTGCAGTGGCCAAGCAAGGTTGGCTTTGTGGAAAAGTATTGCAGTGTGTGGGGATTTTTGTGTCACTCCTGCAGTATCAGAACTCGGAATCAGCAGGAGAATTAATCATGGAACACAGACTTCCTCTTGCCTGCCGTGTTCCACAGCCTTTCCCTGCCCCTGCTCCCGTCTGGAATGAGGGCACTGCTGCTCCCCAGTCCCCAGGGAAACAGCAAAGAGGGCAAGGGGCAGCTGGAAAAAAATATTAAAACAACCCCACTGCAAAACCTGTTTCCACTGGGAATTGGAAATACCTTCCTGCTGCATTCTTTCCACATCTGCAAGGGCCATACTTGGATTTCATTAAAAAATATTTCCCCTTATCTGGAGCAGGGTCTGACACAAGCCATGGATTTGTTACTCCTGACATAGTTTCTTTTTGAGCTGCTTGGGCTCTTCCTGCAAGATCTTTTTATTTCTGCCCTTTCTGCAGTCTGGGGAGGAGGCTTTGGTGATGGGTGTGGCAGGATTTCTGTGGGAAGGTGTGTTCCAGAGGCAAGGTGTAAATCATGGCAGCACCACTGTGGGTGTGCAAGTCACGAGTGTGCAGCTCCAGCACGACCTTGGATGATCTGGGCATGGAAGGAACCTTTGGAAGAACTTTGAGCTGCATTTTCAGTCCCACTCTTCTTTCTGTGACCAACTTCTATCTGCATCTTTTGAAACCTCTCTGGTTTTTTTTTTTTGTTTTGTTTTTTTTTTCTGTCTTGGATAAGGCTGCTCTGTTAAGTGAGGTTATCACTGAAACTCATTTTATCCCAGCAGATTTCTGTCCATGTTACAAAAACCAGAACCCTCATCTGCTCCTTGCAACAACAAGAAGTCAACAGGAGTTTTATCACTGACTTGACTTCAAGGAGAAACAGATCTTTTATCTGCCAGGTAGTGATAGGAAAAGGAGGGGAAATGGCTTCAAACTGGGAGTGGGTTTAGATTTGAGATTGGGCAGGAATTGTTCCCTGGGAGGGGGGCAGATCCTGGCACAGGGTGCCCAGAGCAGCTGTGGCTGTCCCTGGATCCCTGGAATGTCCAAGGCCAGGTTGGACACTGGGACTAGGAGCAGCCTGGGACAGTGGGAGGTGTCCCTGCCATGGCAGGGGTGGCACTGGGTGAGCTTTGAGGTCCTTTCCAGCCCAGACCATTCCATGATTCCATGATGTGATACTGATGAAAGTAAGAGAGGTAGAAATTATGACAGTAAAAAGAATTATTTGCATTTACCAAGCTATGAAGGGAATTCTGTTCTCTTTACCTGTCTGCATCCTTCTCTACCCAATAAATAAATATTTTGTTCATTTCTGAACTCCTACCTGGGCCTTAACATTTCTAGAAGAAAAGCCAATGCTCTCATTTGCTGTTGCCAATGAGAAAATGAATATTCTGCACTAGGGACCCACAGTGATTCCTCCTAGCTCTGTGTGGGACACCAGAGGTATAATTAATTGCTGCATTATTACAAGAGGACTGTTTTGTTCTGGTGACAGCAAAGGAAGAACCACAGAGCTTTCCTCTGAGTCCTCAGATTATGATACAACCCTAAAACGTGCTGGGTACAAAACTTCCAGAGAGGAAGGGTTGAGGATCCTCATCACAAAGAGGAGCTCGTTGTAGGGAATGAGGAGTCCAGGCCCTGGGGACTCTTGCTCAGGGGTTTTTCAATGGGATTGATTTGTTTTGCCTCAGGAGAGGAGGCTGAGCAGGGATCTCACAGCTGCCTGCGAGAGCATCAAGGAGGCAAAGCAGCAGGCAGAGGAAAGTTATTTAAGTGAAGAGACAATGTTGGCACGAGAAGAAATGGGTATAAATAGACAGAGGCTGGAAATCCCTTCCAATAGGAATAGTGAGGACACATGAAAGGAAATCAGGCCAGCTCTCCAAGCGAGGATCATGGAAAGCGATGCCGCGCTCTCGGCGGCGGCTGGGCCCTCTCGCCCACGAGGCCCAGCCCCTGCTCCTGCAGAGCCCTTCTCCTTCTTCTGCATTTAATACTGAGCCTGGCACCAGCTGCAGCAGGGCCCCTGCACTGGTAAACTCAAAAAAAAAAAAAAATAGAGAGCTGGGGATGGGTCTTGCCACCAAATCTGTGCCTTGGATGTTCCCCTTGGGGACGGAGTTGGATTCCGTGTGCAGCCCCAGGGCCCGTCCAAGCGCAGCCCAGTCCAACTTGTGACAGCAGAAATGAGATCTTTTCCTGAGTCTGAAATGCCTCTTGGTGTTGTGTGAGCTCATGAACAAGTCAGGATTATTTTTGTCTTTCTAAGTAAAAGGGAAGATTTACTGCGCTGATTTGATGACCTGATGTGTTTTCTGGAGCAGGCCGTGCTGTGGGCCTGGAACAAAGGGCGATGAGCGCATCCACGATTCTCACAATAGCATCCTCTGCCCGTGGCACTGCGGCAGACGTGGCTGCAGAAGGTTTGGAGCCTTGAGCAGCTGCTTCCAGACAGGCAGAGCTTTGAACAGGCAGGAAAAACAGGATAGGAACAAGTTTCTCCCACTCATCCTCACTGTTACTCTTTGTAAGATTAAAGGTCTTAAAAAGAGTCCCATCTTGGTATTCCTTCAATTCAGCTTTTATCCTTGGTGTTTGGGGAGGGTTTAAATGTTGTTTTTAGTCCTAGAAGCTCTCAGTGCTCTGCAGTAACAGGTGACCTTCCCCAGGGGACAGCCCTACCTGGGCCTGCTCAGATTCCCTGACTGTCATTCCCAGTTTTCCCTTTTTGAACACATTTTAACAAAGCTTTCCATCTGTTATTGTTTTTTACTCTCTGGAGCGAATGTGGTGTTTGTAGTTAGAGGAAACCACCATGAATTCTTGCAAATGAAAGGAGATATAAAATATTGTCTCATTGACAGTCTCTCACACTCGTAAATGGGCACTTTTATCTCATAAACGGGCACTTCTATCTCTTAAATGAGCACTTTTATATCATAAATGATCACTTTCATATTATGAATTGTCACATTTACAGATGGTTTTTTTTTCACACACAAAACATGCTATTTTTGCTTTTTCCCCTGGCATCATCCCCTACCAAGCTCTCATCTTTTGCCTCCAGTTTCAAACCCAAGTCTCACAAACCATCGAGCAAAAAACCTTTATTATGATGTTGCTAAAACAAATCTGAGTACGTAAGATTGTCCCTTGGCAACCAGGGCTGCTGCAGGGTCAGCCCTGGGTCGGGAGTGGGATGTTGGCAGTCCTGAGCCAGCAGCTCCTGTATTTTCCCATCCCGAGCAGCTGTGGCAGGAACAGGAGCAGGAGCGGTGACGTTGGTGGCCCAGTGGGAAATCTCTGTGCCACAGCCATGGTGGTGTTGGTGGCCCAGCAGGAAATCTCTGTGCCACAGCCACGGTGGCTTTGTCTGCGCCCGGAGCTCCTCGTGCTGCCGCGGCTCCCGCGCCCTTCCCGTGACTCCAGGCTGCAGACTCGAGCTCCTGGCCTTGGTCATGGAGGCCCAGCCTGGCCTGCAGGCCCAGCCCTGTCCTGCCCAGCAGCTCTGCCCTCGCTCCTCAGTTCTCTTACAAACACCAGCAGAACGTGGGGCAGGGCAGCACCGCGGGGTTTCACCTCTGAAACATCTCCTGCTGTTCTGAAACATCTTCACCCTTTCTGAAACATCTCCTGCTGTTCTGAAACATCTCCTGCTGCTCTGAAACACCTTCTGTCATTCTGAAACATCTCCTGCTGCTCTGAAACACCTTCTGTCATTCTGAAACATCTTCTGCTGCTCTGAAACACCTTCTGCTGTTCTGAAAC
The DNA here is from genome assembly GCA_013397375.1 of Toxostoma redivivum. Classification (NCBI taxonomy): domain Eukaryota; kingdom Metazoa; phylum Chordata; class Aves; order Passeriformes; family Mimidae; genus Toxostoma; species Toxostoma redivivum. The sequence continues at coordinate 4,287 of VXBI01013292.1, read as the reverse complement.
ATCTTCACCCTTTCTGAAACGACTTCACCCATTCTGAAAAACCTTCTGCCATTCTGAAACATCTTCATCCATTCTGAAACATCACCTATTCTGGAACACCTTCACCCATTCTGAAACACCTTCACTCATTCTGAAACATCTTCATCCATTCTGAAACATCTTCATCCATTCTGAAACATCTTCATCCATTCTGAAACACCTTTTCCCACCATGTCCAGATCTCTGATTTCAGCCTCCATGCTTCACCCTTTTCCTTTATATTATCCAGCCTTTATTCTCCTCCATGGTATGAAAGACACATGGAGCTGAGAAGTTTCTAAACTTCAGTTGTGATAGGACAGTTCTTGAGTAGAAGTTCATATTTTTACCTGTAATACAGAAAAGGTGATCCCTGAATTAGCCCCATCTGTCCCACTGTCCTGTGAACATCCCTGCTTTCCATGTCTTTTGGTTATTCCAAGAAGGCAGACATATATATTTTTTAATTTTTTTTTCTGTATCTCCTCATTTTACTCAACTTTTTATCTTATTGCTGTTCTTTCATTTACCCGTTTTTCCAAGTTTAGGGGAAGTCAGGCAGCCAAAACCACAACGCAGCAGACTCTTGTTTGCTGACTGTTCGTTAGATAAATTAGCAGCTCTATACAGAGGCTTAATGCTATTGATTTTATTATTTTTTCTTAATCTCCACTTCATGCAAAGGCTTTATGGATTGGATTTTCCTTGGAAAAGGACACTGCTAAGGAAATATTGTGGGATGGAGGTGATGAAGGCAAGAGGCTGAGCCCGCTGCAGAGCCTGACTTAAAGTCAGAGAGATTAGTGGGAGGTTGGGAGCCACCACAACCTCAACAACCTTAGAGTGGGATAGAACTGGTTTTAGGGAGCACTGTCTTATCAGAGGTGAAAAGATCTTGGGGCTGTGTTCAGTTCAGACTCTACTCTTAAAGAATTGGTGTGGAATTATCAAAGCAAATGACTCAGAAAAGGAATAAAAACTCTCCGTGCTTTCACTTCTCCAGAATCAGATAGGATATTACTCATAGCTTCAAGATTGCTAAAAAGGTCATGACCAAAAGTTTGGCTCGCAGTGAAATTCTAAGGATCTATTTAAAATATGCTAAAGTGCCATTACAATAATTTTTTTTTTGTGTTTGGGTTTGCAAAGGCCATCACCTCTCAGTCCATGGCGATGAAGCTCACCAATGTTTCAGGAAAACTCACACTGAGTGAATTTTAAACCAAAAATCACTTTCCAAGTGAGGGGGAATGATGAGATTTTGGAGGATGTCCTCACTGGCGGGAAGAGCAGGAGAATTTTGCCAAAGCAGTTCTATTTATTGAAGGGCCTTCAGGTACATTTTGGATGGCTACACCCAAAATGGACAATGGCTCAGGGGTTTCACACTTTTATAACTTTGGTCCATTTGCATATTGGGGTTAATCTCCCAATTCCAGCTCCAGGTAATGAAGTCATTGACCCCAAATTTGCTCCCCCAATCCCTTTTGTTTCCATCTCTGGGGCCTGAGGCAGTGAGGTGTCCTTGATTCCAGCCTGGAGAGGAATTGTTGTGTGTGCCCCAATGGGAGAGCAGCAGCTCACACTGGCTGTGGGGTTTGGAGTTCTACACTGAAGAACTGCAGGGTTATGAAGAGATGAAAATATAAAATCCTAAGGCATCAACTCTGTGTTTACTCCAAGCTCAACATCTCTCTGATTGAGCTCTCAGAGCTCAGCATTTACCCCAAACCCACCTTGGCTGGTGCCTGCTGAGCAGTGGAATATTCCCAGGAATACTGACATGCCCAGGAGAAACCAAACCACCCCAACCACGTGAAACATTTCACCAAAGTGCAGCTGCAAAAAGTATTTTTTGCTGGGAGCAGTTGGAGCTCTTAATGACTGCTGAGCCCTGGGCACTTTTAACTCACCTAATCCTTTTTCCTACAACAGCCCCATCTTGGAAGAATCAATCAGGGACTGTGAACATATTTTCCAACTACTTACATTCTTGCCATATATTAATGCTACATGGAAATGCATGGACTACAAATACAGCTTCCTTATGGTTGCTCCAGAGGAAGTTTCCATAGGCACCCAAACATTTGGACACTTATCCAGCAGCTGAAATTAGCACAGGATTTTCAAAAAAGACCCTCAGGGTTAGATGGTTTGATGGGCCTAATTATAAAGGAAAAGAGGCTCCATGTGCTCACTTAGCAGCAAAGCCTGGATTCATCCAGCTCTGGGTTTAAGGTGCTTAAATTAAGAGCAAGGTCATTTCTGCAGACACTGAATAAAGGGAGAGAGACATTTCCTCAGAACACCAATTTTTATTTTATTTAGGAGGCAAAATGGGGTCTAAAAAGGTAATTTTCAGCAGCTTCCCATCGTGATCCATCAGTTCTCTGATACCTGCTGGGAGCAGGCTGCTGATAAAACTCAACACATTTATTGCAGCTGCAAAGTGGGGAAAGGACTTAAATAATTGTTATTAGAAGTAATAGAAGTCTGTTAATAGATGAGGGAAGGAATGACCACCCAAATAAAGGGGAAATCATCTAACTGAAAAAAAAAATCACTAGGACAAGTGTTTTTAGCACCTTTCAGCCCTGAGATTGGCATTGAAATGCAGATTTCAGAGAAGTACACCAGGGCATGTGTACTTGTAAGGAGTTTTCTCCTGTTTCTCCCTTTTCTCGTGGTTGGGTTTCAGTTTTGGCTTTGCCCAAACCGAGCTAATTATAGCCCAAAGCTGTGAGCTGAGCATGCAGGCAGGGTCAGTTTTACGTCAAAAGTGGTGCAAAAAACTCAGTGATGAACCCAGAGTGATTTCATGTCTCTGTCCCCAGCCAAGGCAGAGTCTCTGCTGATATTCCATCTGGAAAGGGCACAGGCACCACAAACAGTGAAGAACTCCATGCCTTTGGCTGCCAAAGATCCCAATAATTCTCCTGAGTTGATTCATGGACCACTTGCTTAATGAAAGGTTCTTCAATTTTTCCAATTTTATTGCCCACGAGAAGCGATGCTGCGTTATTCCCCAGCCAATTCACTGGGGAGTGACTTGTAGAAAGGGCTGACATTTCCTAAAGGAGCCTCAGGTTCTGCTGGGATGAATTTCCCTGGGAGAAAACGATCAGGAGAGGCCAGGATTAGAGCAGAAGGAGATCTATTGCTTCTACTCCCCCAGCACTCGGTGATAACTTTGTTATTTATGAGTAATAAAGAGGCAGGAATTTAAATACTCCTATCTTCAACAAACACCTGTACAAGGCACCAGCAGGTGGGCAGAGGGAGAGCTCCTTCCCAGTTGCCCAGGCACAGCAAATCAGCTCCTTGCTGAGTTCATCCTGCTGGATTTGTGTCTCCCCACCTGGATAAATAGAGCTCAGCTGTTGCCAGCCCCACCCAGGCCAGCAGAGCCCTCCAGCCCCTGCCACCCCTCTGTGCCACTGCTCTGCCACCTCCAGAGCTTCCTCTGGCTCCTGCCCGGTGCTTAAAGCAGATGGAAAAGGGGTTTAGGGTGTCTGTAAGAGCCAAAAAGCAGGAATGTGGGGCTCCAGGTGGTTCTTTAAAATGCTGTTTATTGTATTCAAATGATACAGAAATTTATTTATTCTTTAAAATGCTGATTATTGTATCCAAATACAGCAATTCATGGGTGGTGGGTCACAAAAGCCCAGCCCACATTTCAGCATCAGCTGTGGGTTCATCTGGAACCACTCCAGTTCTGGTTCCAATGCATTATTTACTTTTCATTGCAGAGCATCTTAAAACATGACACCCAATCAATATCTTCACTATCACCTACAGCCCATCACAACTACCAACATTCTATATTCATGGTACAATTTTCCAGTCACAAAAATTGTGTTACACTTTAATTAAAAAGTTATTTTCCAGATTTTTGGCAAGGGAAAAATTCTGAGATCTTTTCTCTACTTGCAACCTTGGCTTTTTTGTTTGTGAAAATCTTTTTGCTTGGTAAAAATATTTTTTGTTTGTGTGTGAAAATTTTTTTGTTTTGTAAAAATATTTTTTGTTTGTCTGTGA
>VXBI01013289.1:300864-324453 GCA_013397375.1 Toxostoma redivivum | reverse complement strand
TAGTTGGAGCCCTGTCTGTGGTGGCTCATCCCAAGGTCCAACAGTGGGCCCATTCTTGTTTAACTTATCCATCAGTGACTTGGATGAAGGGGCAGAGGTCTCCTCAGCAATTTCACTGACAGCACAAAGCTGGAAGGAGTGGCTGATGCCCTTCAGAAGGACCTTGAGAGCCTGCAGGGATGGGCAGAGAGGAACCTTCTGAAATTCAGCAAAGGCAAATGCAGGGTCCTGGGGAGGAACAACCCCAGGCACCAGCACAGGTTTGGGTGACCTGCTAGAAAGCAGCTCTGTGGAGAAGGAGCTGGGGGTCCTGGTGGACAACAAGCTCTCCATGAGCCAGCTGTGTGTCTTGGTGGCCAAGGCCAGTGACATCCTAGAGTGCATTATGAAGAGCAGTGCCAGCAGGTCAAGAGAGGTGATCCTGGTCCTTGTCTTGGCCTTAGCGAGGCCACATCTGGAGTGCTCTGTCCAGTTCTGAGCACCTTAGTACAAGAGAGATACGGAGTTCTTGGAGTGTGTCCAGCTGAGATTTCTGAAGATGATTAAAAGACAGGAGCATTTTTCTTATGAGGAAAAGCTGAGGAAGCTGGGCCTGTTCAATGTTGAGAAGAGATGACTGAGAGGGGACCACATCAATGTCTGTCAGTATCTGAAAGGGAAGATGTCAAGAAGATGGGCCTAGCCTCTTCTTGGTGTTGCCAAGCAATAGGACAAGAGGCAACAGGCAGAAACCGATGTACAGCAAGTTCCACCTGAATAAGGAGAAGATCTTTACAGTGTGGGTGACCAATAATGGAACTCGTCGCCCAAAGATATTGCGGAGTCTTCCTCACTGGAGATATTCAAGAACAATCTGGACGCAATCCTGTGCCATATGCTCTAGAATGGTCCTGTCTGAGCAGGGCAGTTGGATCAGATGACCACTGGGGTCCTTTCCATCACTACCGATTCTGTGATTCTGTGATTCGTGCCATCACTGGCTACTGCCATACCAGGCATGCCAGAACTGGAACATATGAACTGGAGTTAAAGGTAACCCAGTGGTGCCACAATTGATCTTGATGATGCATCTTTCTCAATCCCTTTGTCAGCAGAGTGAAGACCACAGTTTGCCTTTACTTAGAGGGGTGTGTAGTACAGCTAAAATCACCTTCCCCAGGATGGAAATATAGGCCTAACATCTTCTATTAACTGATCCAGACTGCTTTGAACAGATTGAGTCCAAGATCATGGTCTAAATTAACTAACTGGACTTTTACAGGGATGGTACATAGACTAAGCAAATTATATCTGTGTGTGTATAATTACCAAGAGACTGGAAAGGTGATGTGTTATTAGGAAATGTTCGACCTGGTATGAAGTAAATTGTACAGAATTAGGGGTGAATACTGTGATAGACTTAATTTTCATCTTAGAAACTGGTACAATGCTGTGTTTTGGATTCAGTATGAGCATAATGTTGATAACACAATGATGCTTTTGGCTGTAGCTGAGCAGTATTTACTCTGAGTCAAGGACTTCTCAGTGTCCCATTCTCTGCCAGTGAGCAGGTGCCCAAGAAGCTGGAAGGGACTATGGACAGGACAGTTGACATGAACTGGCCAAAACGATATTCCATACCATAGAACATCATGTCCAGTATATAATGAGGGAGAGTTATGTGGAGGGGGACAATTGCTTTCTGGGCTGGGCATCAGTCTGTGGGTAGTGAACAATTGTATTGTGCATCACTTCTTTCTCTTGAGTTTTACACTCTCCAATTTTCATTAAAATTATTAATGTTTTTGTTATTATCATTACCATTATCATTACTATTATTGTAATTATTGCTATTTTTGTCATTAGTATTGTTAGGAGTAATATTACATTTTGTTTTGTTTGAATAATTAAATGGTTATTATATCAACCCATGAAGTTTGCATTTTTTCCTTTGGTTGCCCTTCCCACTGGGGCAGAGGGGGAAGATCAAATGGCTGTGTGATTCTTAGTTGCTGGCTGGGGTTAAACTATGATACCTGGCCAAATAGAAAAGAGGCCAGCTTTCTACGACTAATACAGCAGTTTCTCTGCTCACTGCATGAGAATAATAGACTGGAAGCTACTTAACTTTGCAATTACATCTTATCCAGATGTTCCTCATTTCCCTGTTGCTGTTTTGTTGCTCTTTGTACAAAAGCTGCTTTTGAAGCCCTAGCATCCTGCAGCTCTCAGGGAAAGGATGTACATGTTTTGAGAATGAGCAATGTGTTTTGCTAGTTTTAAATACAACTGGCAAGCTGAAGCACATTATTCCTACTAACATAATTAGAATGGTGAACTGCCACATTTAATACATGTGTCCTAAATCAAATCCTTCCCTTGCTCCTCTCTTCTCCTGTTTTAGTTCACTTGTCTTCAGAAATCACTGAGTCCCTTGACACTTCTTTTCAAACTATGACATCTGTCTGTAGGCACTTGTTCTTCGAAATAGTAACACTACCAACATTAAAGGATTACTAACTAATAAGCAGAAATATGTTGAAAGGGAATTCCTCTCATTTGAGTGTTCACACACATCAGTGGATTTTCCAATGGAAACTATTAAAATGTTTTTCTGCAAGGCAGATAAATAAATTACTGTAATGTTATAAAATAAAACTTTATCCAGAGGACTTCCCTTCTCTAACTTCTATGTCACTCTTCCATTGCATCTTACATTCAAGAATCTTAGAGAAGTTTGCAGATAGCAATAATTTCCCAGCACTGCTGAGAGCTGTAGGAGATTGAGCTTTACACTACAGGTGATGAATGTAAGGTACAGGAGAAATTATTTACTAGGTATTTATCAACAAACAGGCATTATATGGCAGAACTTAGTATGTACTAGGAAGGTCAAGGATCTCTTACTAGCTTCCACATATCCAAATGGCCAGGACACACTTTCTATGTCTGCACAATCAATTTGACAAGACAGGAAAAAAATTGCAACCCTTTAACTGTGCTGTGTACTTTTCAGATCCTGAAGGACAAAGAACCTTCACAAATGCATTATAACTCAGAGACTTGAAACATGTAGTGCTTCTAAGCTTTAAGTAAAGTATAGGGCTGGACTTACAGCAGAAGAAATGTTTAGGTGTGAAAGGAACATCAGCAATACACAGTCTAAATAAAGTGATTGGCTACTGCTGAGTAGCAGCATAAAAAAGTCCTGTGGTCACCTTCTATATGGACAGATCATAGGCTCATATATCAAAGAGTTATGTCTGACCACTTCATGAAAACCAACAAGCTTGGAGCCGTGACAATTTCCAGTGCTTGCCATCTTCTCTGTGAAGAAGATACTCATCCATATCTAATCTGAACTTTCCCTGATGCTTAAAACCATTCTCTCAAGTCTTTTTAGCAAACACAAGACAGAAGAATTCAGGATCTCTGTCTCTGCTTTCCTTCATGACGAAGGTGTAGACAACAATGAGATAATGCCTCAGTCTGCAATTCAATAAGCTGGACAAATCTAACATCCTCAGCTGGTCTCTAGTCCTTTCAACATGGTTGTTGCCCTCCTTAGGACACATTCTAATTTATTTTTTTTATTTTGGGGAGTCCAAAACTGCACACAGTACTCCAGATGAGGCCGCACCAGTGCTGAGTATATTGGGACAATCACTTATTTTGGCCAGTTAGCTATACTGCACTTGATATATCCCAGGATAATGTTGGCACTTTTGGCTGCTACAGCACACTGTTGACTCCCATTGGAAAAATCATAGGCCAAAACTCCATCCCTTTCTACAGGGCTGCACTCCAAAATCTGGTTCCCCAGCCTATACATGCATTTTGGATTACATTCTCCCAGGTACAAAGTGAGACACACTCTTGTCAAATTTTATATGGCTGGTGATCTAGCACTCTAACTTTTTAAATATCTCTTGTTGTAAGGCGTGTCTACCCTCAAGGCAACTAGTTTCTCTTCCTAGTTTAGTATTGCCTGCAAACCTTCTCAGAGTGCATTCTACTTCTATGTCCAGGTATCTGACATAAAAAAAACATGAAATCACTATGCTGAGAGCCCTGAAAACACCACTAGTGACTGGCCACAGCCAAATGTTACCCCCTTTACTACAACTCTTTGAACACAGTCCTTCATCCAATTTTTCACCCCTTTTAATGTGTCCACCTGTATGCTGGACATTTTGTCCAGAAGGATGATGTCAGAGACTGTATCAAAAGCTCTGCTAAAAATAAAACATATCCACTGCCTTCCCTTTGTCGACTAGACACTATCTTTAGGAAGGCATGTCCTTTAGGAGCACATCTTGGCTTTGATTGATGACTGCATTGGCTTTCAAGTGTTTTGCAAGAGCTCCCAGATAACCTAACTAATATTATAATGAAATAAAGTGAGAATGATTGAAATAAAGTTTTTGCAATATGAATTTTCTCCCTACTATGTCAAACAACACTTTTGTAATCATCCTATGTAGCATATCTTGCTTCCAAAGTCCATACACTTTCCTTTTCTGCCTGAAATCCACAGGAATTTCTGACCCATGGTAAGTATCAGTTTGGATTATGTGATCTGTTTCATTCAGTTCCTATTCAAAGTTCATAGTTTGACTGGAAATTTCACTTTTAATCTGATAACATAGTTTCTAGTCTTGTCAAAGGCTGAGAATTTGCTCGAGGTTGTCTAAGCCCCACTACTAATTCTAGTAGTGTAGTACAGCATAAATTTCTGTATTGCTTCCACTTTATGGGCCTTTAAAGAAAAGATGCCTATTATTAACCTCCCATCCACCTCTTATAAGTAGGTTGTTGTCTTTTGAGAACAACTGGTTTTTTCTGCAGGAGGCTAAGGATTTCAATTCTGTATGAAATTACCATCATACAATTTAAATCTAACTCTGTAAAATTATGCTTTTGTGTATAAGTCTAGTTCAGAACCATTAATGATTTAAAAGCATTTGTTATTGGTAACTTTAAAAGCTCTGAAGCCATGTAAGAATTCAAGAGTTCTAATAATACAAGAAAATGGAAAATTGGCAAATATTGGAATCCTATAAGAATAAAAATACTTCATTAAAATCTTTCTGGCTTCTTTCCAGCTCTGCAGACTTTTAAAAAATAGATTAATGAGCTATTTCTTCCAATATCTCTCTGTGCCTGGGAAGAAGGGTGTCAAATATGTTCATTTGGTATAAAACTGTGCAATTGAAAATGCTGATAAAAGGAGATTGCATTTTCTGCATTAATGAGTACTTGAAACTTCAGTATGTTTTTATGCTTAAAAGGTGTAAAGACACTCCAAATTCTCTTCCCTGACACAGAAGATGCCTAAAATATGTTTTTGAAGTGAAAACTTCTCTGTCTAGCCTGAATACATTTCTCTTGCTAAAGGGAACTAAAGATTTCAAAGCAGTCAAGAGTCTTAATAAGAGTGGAAAGATTCATTAGTAAAGCAGGAGATACAGAGTAGATGATAATGTCCTGGTAGTAATGTTCAGGCTGGATCTGCCAACCTGATAGCTGGACACCTTGGCACAACTGACCTGGAGACCCCAATTTTCACCTGTCAGAGGACAAGTAGGAATCGTATTTCATGACTGAGAAATAACATCCAGAAGGAATAGGTCATATTTACATCTATTTACAAAGTGGTGAACTCTGTAAGGCAGTGTCTTGTTTCAGAAATTTGGTTTGATAATTGTGAAATCCAGCTGGACCTGAAGAAAGAGTTTTGTTTCCCTTTCAGAATGCCAGCAAAGCCTGTAAGTGTCCTTCTGTTGCTTCAGGAGGGTTCAGGTCTACTAGAGAATAAGAGCATAGGGAATAAGGCAGTGCACCAATCTATCTAGATCCTTCTGGAAGGCCTCTTGTCCCATGAGAGAGTGCTATATTGTTGTTTTTAATTAGGATATGAAACAGTCTATAATAATTAATTTATTTTTATTTTTTATCTCCATTCACCCCACCCCAATGATTCTCCAAAAATATTGGGATGCATTATTCCTGGGTGCAGAGCCTAACCTGCTTTAAAAAAAAAGGCCAAAGCCAGGTCATTTGCTTTTGTTAAGATAAGACAGTAAAGGCATCAGTACAAAGTCTTTGCTAGTTGTCAAGTCAGTTGTAATGCTATAGAGGAGCAGTCTGGGATCTGCACCATAAGTCATTAACCTGCATTACAACTGAGATAGAGTAGCATCTTAGCCTTCAACACAGTGTTCCTCAAGAAACAATACAGATAGTAAAGCTTCATTTCAACACTGATGTGTTGCCTGTTTCTTAAATTTTTCAAGGCAGCATCACAAAATCTTCCATGTTTTCTGTTCATCTGTAGAGTGATTACATTTTTAGTCCTAAATAAAAAAGCAAAATGTATTTAGCATACAATAATTTTCCCTTAATTCAACTGTGTGTGAAACAGACTGTGTGACTCAATATTAGTATTATTTGCATAGAACAGATTACATCCAACTACTCATTTGTGCTGTACTACTCCACTTTTCTCAAAACCTAAAGGTTACAGATTTCTTACCACTTCCCGCTTACAGGAATAATGAATTCTGTTTATTTGGAGTTCTTTGGGACACCATGAATATTGCTTTTAACTCTGCACACGGGAGACCTCTAGAACACACATATTGCTGGTTAGAATATTACGTGGATCTGTAGCCTGACTTCTGCAGATGAGAGATACAATAAAAGAATGCAAATTATCTTAATTTCTAGAGATGGAAGTACATAGATTTATAAATGAAAACACTTCCTGCATAATTTTAGCTTCATCTTTTTGAAGCTATTTTTGGAAAGTTTTTTCTTTAATATTTGGTAAAATTCCAGTAATTGCAGTGCAGAAGTTCTGCTCTGCTTTTTGATTTAACTATATGACCATAATGATGAAAATGGATTACTCCCTGAAAATGAACTGCTTACTTCATTCAGAATATATTTTGCCTATATATTTTCAATCATTCTGAGATTCCCCAGCCCACTCTGTATGTAGGTGATTTTCCTTGAAAACAAACAGAACATTCTAATTTTTTATGAAAAAAGCAAAAATTTGTTGCCAAGCCTTCTAATTGTTAACAAAAACTAACCAAAGTCTCTTGAACCTATTAGAGAAGCACCGTAAATGTTTAGAAGGGTTATTATATCCACAGATTCCTCTCTGCTAAGCAATGACTTCCATAGAACTTAATAAAATTGTATTGCAGACTTATCTACTAAAAAGCAGGATTTAATTTAGTAGTTCTGTGGATTTTCTAAAACAGAATTTTACAGAATCCTTTTGGTTTCATTCTTGTAATAATTTCATAAGAACAAAAGGGAAACTTTTGGAAGTGCCTGCATTAACCTATCTTTGGGATAGGATGTGCTCTGCTGTGCTTGGTCTGTATAGCTGTACTCATAACTATGGCCAACCAATTTCAGCCACCTATACTCTCATGCTGCTGTAGGAAACAAATGCTGACCAACTGCATTTTTGGATAAGGTAAGAGTTATGGATATCACCTACATGAATTTTTGTAAGGCTTTTGATATGCTCCTCTACAACATTCTTCCCTCTAATTGCAGACATAAGGATTTTGTAGAGAAGGAGCTTTAAAGATCCTTTCCAACCCAAAACATTCCATAATTTGACGATTCTATATTTAATGTATATGCCATTGGAGAGAAGAAGGACCTAGGGTAAGGATGTCTGTAAATCATTAGGTTACAGGCATATGCAACATTCTTTATCTCTGCTACTAGCGTGTCTATAACTGAAAACATGACAATGCCTTCCTATTAAATTGTAGGGCAATGACATATGAGCTAATGGTGTTGCTCTGCATTTACACCCTTGCACAGAGAGCAGGATTCAACTCCTTGTACTTAATCATCCCTATAATAATGGTTTATATTATACATTCTATCACAGCTTGTACAGAGACAGATGAGCAGCTATGGATGCGTTTGGATATTAGACAATGAGTGGATATTTATCATACCAAAATCTGGACACTTTTATATTAAATAGATGTCAGTAAAGCATTGCACAGTTTATAATACTAATTAAATTGTTGTATTTTTAGTATAGAAACCTTGAAAACTACAAGTCTTGATCTATGATGAATGATTCAGTCATTTTTGTACTGTAGGGTTAATGGCTTTTCTTGCCATGCAGGGCTAATTTAAGGAAGGTTCATTTTAGACAGTTTAAGACTCTACTTCCTCTCCTTTCTAGTGTAGAAATATAATACCATTAAGAGAGTTTTCCTGAGTACTTTAACCTTTTCTTTAAGCAATGCAATGGCAGTATTTATTGTGTATGATGTGGGTCAAATCTTTCTATCTTTTGTGTGGAAGGAAAATAACTTTTCCAAAAGGAATAATTATAAAGCATTGAATTCTTCCAAATATTTGACCCTGTCTATCAGTATAAAAGGTTTGTCCTTCAAAACGGGAAAAGGTAATAAGTATTTGTGATTCCTGAGACTATGTGTCAGATGGAAAAGAAGTCTTAAGCCACCTATAGAGGACAAAAGAATGCACAACACTTCTGATTAGTACCCATCCCATCCACTACTGGAATGGGCCAAGCATAATACTGCATTCTCTGTGATACAGAAGCTCCCTAAGCATTTGTTACTCTGTGATGCACTTTTCCCAGCACATGTGCCCAAGCACATTGATACCTACCTCCAACACAAACTCTACAGATGTCCAGTTAAAGGATGGAGAGTTCTTAGATTTTCTGAGCATTACTGTCTGGTAGCTATGCTTAGAACACAACTCACATACAGACGCAGTGCTGAATTCATAATGGTCATAGCTACTTTCATTCAAAAATGAAGTGAAAAGTACCCCACTGCAGAAGACAGATAAAGCATGTTTTAAAGACAAAATTTCATGGACTTCAGAATAGGAAGGAAAAATATGGGAAGTGAAAAGTGAGTCAGATAAGTAAGTGTGAGGTTAGAAGTATAGCATAAGCTTAAGAAAAAACAAAATACAAAACAATCACAAAAATTATCTAGGTACCATGGAGTAGCATATCAACAATAAAGAGATTTAAAAAAAGTTGTTTTTGCTGTGCTGTGTTTGATGCAGCTCTTGGGTTTGCCCTGGCACACTGGTGACTCACACTGAGCCTGCTGCACACAACACCCCCAGATCCCTTTCTGCAGGGCTGTTTTCCAGCCATTCCCAATTCATATTTGTGCCAGGTGTTACTTAATTCCAGGGGCAGTGTCCAGTGTGTGTTCTTGTTAAATTTAATGTCCTTGATGATTGTTCAATGCACCAATCTATCTAGATCCTTCTGGAAGGCCTCTTGTCCGATGAGAGAGTCAATGGCACCTCCCTGTTTGGACACATCATCAAGCTCTCTAATGGTGCATTCAACTCCTGTACCCAGGTCATTGACAAATATATTGAACAGCTCTAGCCCTGGAATTGAGCCCTGAGGAACACCTCTGGTGCCTTCTCTCCAGCCACTGGTAGCCCAAATCACTGCAATCCTTTGAGCTCCGTCCTTCAGACAGTTCTACACCCAGTACACCATGACCCTACCCATCCCGCACTTGGATCACTTGTCCAGAAGGATGTTGTGAGGCACAACATAAGAAGTCTTATTAAGACCAGAAAATATACCTCCATCAATTTCCTTTCATGCCTTAAGAAGGTTCCTGTATCTGTCTTTTGAGGATGTTTGTGAGTGCAAAATAAGATATCAGATTGCCTCCTCATTGGCCACCGTCTATGTGTGTGCTTTTTTAGTCTCTGTAATTTTATAGGTTATTATCTGCTCTGTTTCACCCACCTTGTTTCTGACAGAGGGCAGCAAGGGCCCACTGCACCATACAGGAAAGATGAGTGGGATGTCAGGCATAGTAACCAGGCAGATGGAGCACTGAAAAGGAGGTGGCATTGGGATGGGCTAAGTCCAGGTCAAGATCAGTGTCAGAGGCAGATATCAGGGTCAGATAGCCCACTGTACATTATGTTCTGGTTGTGGACTCATGGATTTGGATGTTTCTGTTTTTGACAGGCTTCTACTGTGGCTGAATGGATGCATTGGCAAACTTTGGTGCATGGCTTCTTCCTCTTTGCTGTTTTTTCTGTGTGTATTGATAAAGGCTACATTTGTCACTATGGGAATCTGTTTCAAATCATATTCCCAATCAGATCTTGAGTAGGTATCAGTTAACCAAGAAATATTAACAGCTTAAACCACTCATTCTCACTTATCAGAAGGGCTGTCATATATGAAGGCCTCTGATACGTTTTGGAATTCTGATAGGGGGTTGCTCTTTCTGTTGCAGCTTCTCATCTTTTTCTCTCATTGAAGGCAAGGCACAGTGCCTCACAGCACTCTGTCCAACAAGATAGACATGCCCATTACAGAGGCTTGTGAGCCATCCAGCAACACAGGAAAAGGTTCTTTAGTACAAGCAATGTTTCTCTGTTAACTAGTCATAGATTTCATGGTCTGAACAGTCACTTTCTGTAAAAGAGGGGCAATTCCATGCTTACCTCATGACAATGTTTTCTCTCTAAATCTGGAGGACACAAAAATATGAAAATGTATTTCTTACTCTGTGTGTCTTCTGCTTACTTGTAAAGAAAAGTCCAATTACAAATGCTTCAGTAATCATGCAGAGGATTCAATTTTATGGATGACTGAACTGGAAAATAAAAAGTCATTACCTGTGAAATATCCTAATTAAATTCTTGATGGCAGGTCAAATGTAGTTTCTAAAGTAATGTTTAAAAGAGGTTATAGTTCCAAAGTATAGCTTCAAAGGTGATATTTTTCTTTCCATGATTTCCACTCTTTATTAGAACTAGCATTTTATAAGGGTTAATATGTTCTTTTCAAGTTCAACAAGTGTTGGATGTATGTGTGGAGCATGTAGTTTCCAACATCAAGATTTTACCTGTTGCAGAAAAAGCACAGAAACTGGAATCTTGAGGCAAAACTGAAGATCACAATTCTGAAATGCTTTTTAAAAAGCAGACATTTCAAAGGATGGCTTGGTGTGCTTTAAAAAATTTCATGAAATCTGGCATTTCTGCTCAAAAAAATACTTTCCTGAAGCTATTAATTTTTCCTTTTATTTTTTTTCTTTTTTTGGTGATTTTAGAAATCTGGTGTTTTTGCTACTTTATTCTGGCTAGCAACAGAAATATAGACAGAGATGAGTGTAATATCCCATGAATCACCAACAGAATTAGTAGGAAGTTGGATTCACTGAGAGCTCGACAAATAATTTCTGTAAAAAATGAGAAAAAATGTTTTCAATGGTGACTTAGGGTGATTATATGATGCTTGTATCCCCATCTAGGGGGGGGAAAAGAAGCATACAGTTTGTTTTCAGAAACTGCACTGGCTCCCATACCTTCTTTCTCCCAGACTGTGTTGTTTGCAGCATGGATGGACAGAGGGAGAGGGCTCTCCTTTGTTTTTAGCTAGTTCTTTTAGCTAGCTGAGGCAGTGAAGTTCCCCAGACTGTGTTTTTTCTTTTTCTTTGAACTAATCAGTCCTGCTCTGGACTGAAACCCAGAAAAACACCCAGAGCTCATACCTATGGTCCACCAGGGCTTGAGATGTGTCATTTTCCAACACTGGAGGGACTGATGGGAGACTGAGCAAGCCGAGCTAAACCCCAGGAAAAGGACTTTCTCTCAATTTGCCACCTCTTCAGAACAATGAGAGGTTTTGTTGTTTAATATTGTTCATTTTTTAATATTTGTGAACACTTTTCTTGTTAATTAAACAGTTTTTTTCTGCTTTTCTCCAAGGAAATATTTTCCCAAACTGATTGGGGGAGTGGCTGCTTGAATTTGCTTTCTAGAGGGACCCCTTTGGAAGTTTCCTTCTAAATTTGCCCTAAATCAGGACACATGGGTGTTACAATTACACTGGCAATGATGTTTGCAGAGTTCTGAGTGTATATATTACTCTGAAAATTCTTTGTTACAACAAAAGAATTGGGCCTCCTTTATGTGATAGAGGACAATAGAAAATATGTGTTTATTTGAAAATTAAGCAGGACAGAAGAAGGTAATGTGGGCAAAAGTAGCTCTGTATTTTTTGACTGTCATTTACAGAGTGACATGATTTTATGAATAATTTTGAACAGTTATTAATGAATTTTACAATCATTAATAATGAGAGAAGTAGTAATCATCATCAACATCATAATCATTATCCTCTTCATTACTTTCCCCTTCACATTGAATCATAGAATAGTTTGGATTAGAGGAGACCTTTGAAAGTCATCTAGTCCAACCTTCCTGCAATGAGCAGGGACATCTTCAACCAGATCAGGTTGCTCAAAGGTCCATCCAACCTGACCTTGAACCTTGACCAGGGATGGGACATCCACAGTGTGTCTGGGCAAACTGTTCCGGTGTTTCACCTATCTGGACTCAATCTATCCTTGCCCTGTTGCATCAGGTCCTACAAAAAATCTGTTTTCCCACCTTTCTCAAAAGTGCTCTTTAAGTACTGAATAGTGGCAGTAAGGCCTTCCTGGAGTCTTCTCTTTTCCAGTCTTTTGTCATAGAATAGGTGCTCGAGCTCTGGGATCATCTTCATGGCCCTCCTTTGGACTCACTGCAACAGGTCCATATCTTTTCTGTGCTAAGGGCCCCAGAGCTGGGTGTAGCACTCCAAGAGGGAGTCTCACTAGAGCAGAGTAGAGAGATAAAATCATCTCCCTTGACCTGCTGGCCACAATGCTTTTGATGCAGTCTGGTTGATTTTCTGAGCTGTGAGTGTATGTTGGCAAGACACCTCCAGTGTTTCATCCACCAGGACTCCCAAGTCCTTTGTGTCAGGGCTGCTCTCAACCCACTCATCCCCAAACCTTTGCTGATATTGGGGATTGCACCCACCCAGGTGCTGCACCTTGCATGTGGCCTTGTTGTACCTCAGGAAGTTCACATGGGCTCACTCCTGAAGCTTATCTGTGTTCTTCTAGAAGATTTTCTGTTTCTCAGGAGTGTCAGCTGCACTACTCACCTTGGCGCAAACCTGCAGAGGTTTCACTTGCTCTAGCTGTCTGCTTACCAGCAATGAAGATATGTCACTGTAAATCTGCGAAAAGAAATCCTTTCTGGCCACCCCAGGTCATCTCAGACAACTAGACTGCTATTTCTATACACCCTGTTTTGGCTTTTGATAGCAAATTGTTCAGTTACAGCAGGTAGCCCATGCATATTGCTAAACTAACAATAATTTGGTGTCAGCAAGAGCTCTTCAGTTCTGCTTTTAGTGTTCAGTATTCTTTAAATGTATGACAGTATTTTTACCTTGGATTTGTCATGATTTACTATATGTATATGTCTTCTTCTACATGTCTTACCTCACTTTTTTTTTTGTTACTTCAATAGTTTGATATTTCAGCTTAAGAAAATAAAGGTGTTTTTTTTTTTTTTTTTTTTGCAATTTCTCCCACTCACTCTGTGACAATTATTTGAAAAATGAGGATTGACTTTGTGTGCGTGACCTGGAATACTTTTGCAATACTTCTGCAATATTTCTTTATGTTCTGCTCATATCCTTGTGAACAACTTGGTCACTTTTACGTGCACAGAGGGCCATTGTAAGCAGATGCCAAGAAGTCAGTTCACCAGTCCTTTACTCCTGGAATTCCAGTGAGGTCAGTGGAGATATTTCTGATTTATACTGTCATAACTGAGAATAAAGGCAGTTCATGCAATCTGCCAGGGTGTCACCACTGACATATTGTTTGAGGAAAATAGTGATTACATAATGAATCCTACCTAAAAATAGTGCCCTGTGGAAGAGTTTTGCCTATTTTCTCTAAGTAGGCTTATTCAGATTTAAGTGGAAAGTAGTATGAACTCAAGGGGCAGACTTAGTAAAAATTTCTGATGTTTAAAGTAGTATACAGATACTGAGTGGGCCTTTGGAAGCTGCTTTGGAGTCTTTCTTTCAACAAAATCAATATGCTGATATACAGCTTTTATTACTTCTAAACACTTGCATGGGAACTTTCTTCATCTTTAAGAACCTCATCACTTTTGAAGTTGTCCACTATGATGCTTATGCAATACCGTGAGATAATGTTCTAATGTCATAAGATAAAATACATTGCAATATCAGATTTCATGCTCTGGGAAAGACATTTAAGAGTTCTTTTTTTTGAATATTCTCATATCCAGACAAGAACATTTTCTTGGAAGCTTAGGAATATACTCATGAAAAGTTTAGAATGCATTTGTAGTTCTTGCCTATCCACTGTCAGATGGATAAATAAGTAATTTTGCATGTGATGAAAGATGACACTACGTGGGGTATTTTTTTAGGAAGGACATAGTTAATGTATTTATGGTAGGAATATAGAAAGGCTGTATTAGACAATACCGACTGCAATAGTCAAAAGAATACAGTAATTTTCTCGAGATCTCTTCTCCATACTGCATTAGATCTTTAGTGTAGGGACAGTAATTTTTTCTCTGCCTTTGCATATTACAGGTCATGTGATATTTCTTGCAGTAGTACAGGAAAAATAAATTGCAGTAATAGTAGTCTACAAAATTACTGACTGTGTACTCTTCCTGTGTCCTTGGATTAGAAAAGATGCAATATACACATAGCCTGTAGTGTGCACCTCTAACATACAGAGACATAGGGATCTTGTGCAAAAGTATTATAAATATAATTTTTAAAGGCTGATAAGTAAACAATCTAATTGACACTTTTTTTCCTGGAACATTTCAAGGTCAAAATATCACATAAATCTAAAAATTATTGAATTATAGGGTTACCTTATTTAAAATTTACAAATATGCATTTTGCTACTGTCATTTTATCAAAGTAATTTCAAATTTTGCTACTAATACATAGAATTTCAGACAGGGTAATAATGGTTTACATGAAGATTTCAAAAAACAATTTGATTCATTACAAACTTCCCATGAAACACACAAGCTTCTCCTTCCATGTCAAATATGTTATAACTGAAATGAGTGCAAGTGGAATGCAAAGTTGACTAAAGTGTTGTTACTTGAGAGTTTTTTATTGGCTTGACAGTGAGGTAGAACCCTGCAAGGTGCCAGGCATCAGGAATCAGCATGAGGGCTGACAGTCCTTTAATGTTCACTTTCTGAATACAGATGTTAGCACAAGGATCTTTTCCTGGCAACAACACAGTGACTCTTTACAGCTCTGCTAATGTCATCCTAAACAAGAAAAGGAGAAAAATAAAATTGGCAGGAAGAAAGACAGAGAGACACAGAAAGAGAGAGAGAAAGAGGAAGACTTCTTTAAGATTTAAAGGCAGATTTTAGCTCTTTCTTTCATGTCATCGTAATGAAGTCTGAGTAAGACCTGTCTAAATGAAACACTACTGGTCCAGAGCATTATAAAAGTCTTTGTATCTGGTGAGACTATACCCGTGAGAAGGCTGGAGGGAAGCTCCAGGGCAGAACAGGTCACAGCTGGCTGTCTGTGAACAAGAGTACTGTCATTTCCCAAAGCAATTGGAAAATAAATGCACTGGGAGAAGCGTTCTGTGGGCCATGGCCTGACAGACTAAGTCTGTCAGTATATGACAGCAGCATGTGAAGAATAGTAAAATGAAAGCAGCAGACAGTATGTATAGAAATCAGCAAGTACAGTAAGATAAAGAGATGCTCGAGTGCAAAAAGTCCATGGTCAGCTTGTAGGATTTTTGACAGCTTTACTTCTTTGCTCCTTCCAAATTGCTGATTTTTTTATTTGTTCAGGGTCTTTTGTTTAGCTGTGATTTGTTTGGTTCTGTTTTGTTTTGTTTGTATTTTCTAATCCACCTCTCCTGTAGATACTTATACTTTCCTGATCTACTTACACATAGTTGAAGACAGTGAAATGCTATCTTTGGCATATTCAGACTAGGGATGACATCTTCCTCTAGAAGGGTATTTATGATATTTTGATGGAGATTCTTTCAGTAGCTTGGCCTTTGGCGAGTGATTTGGCAAGTGTTAAAAGTCTGTTAATATCTGCCATGAAATGTCTTTTTGAGGGATATAGTTATTATTGGAGTGTTACTTTGCAATGTTGAGGGAGCAAACAGATTCACAGCTTAACTATTCAGTCACCAGAGCTATACACTGGCAGTAATCTTCTGTTTGGCATTCCAAAGATTGGTATCAAACTGGGGACACCACCATGAAGAGCAAGTGGGCACATAGGGCAAGCATTAGACACTCCTGAGCAAACATGATCTGGTTCCAGTCCCACAACTTCCTGTAACCTCAGTTCATGCAGAAGAGGTGTGGCAGTCACATAAACACAAATGGGCACAAATTTAACTCTTAAATCTCTCTCTTCCATTTCTTACTTTTTCCAAGGTCCTATGACAACTTTTTCAAGATTTTCTAGGTCTTGCTTCTACACAGAGAATGTCCCAGCCATAAGCTACTGACTTCAGCATCTGCAGAAAGTGAAATCTCCCACCACCGACTCCCACTCTACTCAGGGCTATGGGGAGGCTTCCCTCCACGTACTGTGTGTATCTGTAGTGGTTTCAGTTCAACCAGGCAGAAACACCAATTTAGTGTAGTGGTTTTGGTTTGCCAGTTTGAGATTTCCTGGCCAACACACCAATGTATGTCATGGCTTTAGTGTTGGCTAAATAGCCAGTGCACCCTCTGAATTATTTACTCATTTCCTGTGAGATAGTATTAGGAGTAAACCAAAACAGGCTCAAACTTTAAAGGGTACAAAGAAAAAGCTTTATTAACAGAAACTATAAGAAAAAATAATAATGAGAATAAAACTTTCAGAACATTTCTCCTCCCCCCACAACTTACTTTCTTTCACACTGACAATGTACAGAAAAAAATCAGTCAGTTTATCATCTCTAAAAATAATCTTTCACCAATATACTTGGGAGAGGATTTTCTCTCTTCAATCTGTGGAGATTTCTCCACAAGAAACAGTTTTCTCGTGGCCTCAATGTCACAGTGATCAGCTGCCTGGGAGAATGGAAATCTGATCACTGCGTAAAAGTTCCTTCCTCAGCTGAAAGTCTTCCCACAATTATTATTGACAACTATGTCAACTTATGGGGCACACTTTAAGGATTATAACAATTCAAACAAAAGCTCTCTTCATCTTTGAAAACAGAGGTCTTTCTTGTTCTCTTCCCTGGGGCCCAGCAGGGGTCTTCTCTCTATTCAAACTTCTCATATGATTACAGCCACTTCAACATCTGCTTACTTTAGCACAAATGCCTCAGCTCATGTCTACAGTTAGAACATTTCATCCACCCCGTAATGCATTTCTATGAATTGTAGGGAAACGAGAGTCTCTTTTTCACTCTTAAGAGTCTCTTCTGCAGCTTAAAAACAATAAATTTCAGTCCAAGAGTGAGGCACTTCCATCGATCCCTTCCATCTGGGACCTTGACTTCTTCCTTTTGTCTGACCTCAGTGTTTTCATGCTGTTTCTGTGTGTACCTTGGTCCTTTTCTTTCACTTAGGAGAGAGAACAAAGTGCCTGCAAGTCTCAGTCTGGGCAGTGAAAGAGTTCATGCCTTGCCCAGGCAGTGGCTGGAGCAGTTGGGTTGGAGTAGTTCAGGCTGTGCTGGGGCTGGGCCAAGATAGCAGGGGCCCAGTGAGAAACGATGGTGGTTGCACTCAAAAGAGGCTTCCCAGGTCCTCACAGGGGATTAGTTCAGGAAATTTATACAAACCACCACAGTATCCCTTGCTCCTTTTTCTCTGTCACGCATTCTCATCAAAGTATGCTCTGCCTGTCACTGATTATTTTGCCTTTTAACTCCCTTAGTGTTTTTTAGATTCTTCTAGACAATCCTTGTTTCTGCAGCCATTCACAGACACAAATATTATAGGAAGACTTGTAGCAACTCACTTGAAATGGCTCAGCAGGTAGACTTTCTTGAAAGAGAGATGAGTGAAAAAATATTTTTTTTCCATTTCTTTCTATTGTGTCCCCATGATGATTGTATCTTTTCTGGATGCATGGAAATAGTCAAATGTTAGAAAAACGGTCATCATGTGTAGAAATAATTTAATAATGTCCTGATTTATTTCCCTTCAAGTACTTTTCTCCTTCCTTTATTGAGAATACCCATTTAGTGTAATTTAATGTTATTGCTACTTTTCCTCTTGTCTTTCCAGCTGCCTTGTGTTTGGTCAAATTCCCAGATTTCTTAATTATGAAAAATCCTTTCCCCAGGGGAAAAGGATTTAAGTTTAAATCCTTTGGAAAGGATTTAAGTTTAAATCAAATAAAGACTACAAAAGTAAATAAGACTTTCAAGATCCAGCCTTTTTTTTTTTTTTTACATATTTTTCTATCATTTTGGTCTGAGAAACGAGTTGTGTCTCTATGAAGGTTTCAGTAGTATTTTCCAGGCTGCAGTCTAAAACTCAAATAACTAACTCTGCAAAACATGACAGATAGTACAAATCATCTCAAACTTGGAAAGAAAATGGTGCATAGCTAAAACTCAGCTGTGAAACATTCATAGCTGTCTTTAAGGTAACCGTCTTCTACCATTTCAAGTCTTGACTTCTACCATTTCTTCCATTATCCTTTAAGATGAAAATATATACAGAACGTGAGTTTCAGTTTAGTGCATGGCTGTATTTGAAAGAACCTTTTACCTGCTCGTGTAAGTTTAATTTGAAAACTAATTACTTCTAAAATTGCTTCTGCTTCTGCCCTTTACTCTGTATTGTGCCAGAAGCTTGCTTTATTTTTACTAATATTTGAAATAGAATAGTAGAGCATATGCTGAAAACTCATTTCACAATCAGATTTGTTTCACTTTTTATGTTCCCACACATTTTATTCATTTATAATTCATCTGATCAGAAAGTGCAAATTATTTCATGCAACAAAGTCCCTTTCGAAATATGAGCTGTTGAGCAATTTTCTCCAAAATCTAAAAGGAGTTTCGGAAAGAAAAAATATGTCTAAATATGTGACAGGTATTTCTTCTTTTCTCAGCCTGGTGAAAATCCATCTTGTAGTTTTACTATGGATCTGAAGAGGGAGGCATGTGGTTTTGGGACAGCCAGCCAAACCAAACTTTCCTGGCTTTCTATGTAGGTGAGATTTGGAGGCTCCAAGAGTGGAATTCCTGACCCCATCTGGCTCCTGGCATTCCTGCTGGGAGACAGCAGCTGTGAATGCTATGGGCTTCCAGGTATTCTGCTGCAGACCTAAAAATTTGAGTTTGAAATTGTTGAGGCTGGATCCATGGCATCCAAATCATAGAAACTTGGCATGCCGCCTTGACGACCCAGATACATTTTTAGAGAAAATTATCAGGATGCTGCTTCATCTTTTCATGAAGCTGCTTCAGCTTCACTTATAAATCTATGGGGCCTCATGAGATTCATCCAAGAATTCCCTAAGACCTAGCTAATGTAATTGCAAAATCTTTCTTGTTGATGTTTGAGTGGTCTTGGGAATCCAGGGAGATCGACCCAATGGGAAGCTGCTGAATACAATCATTGGTCATGTGAGGGGAAAGTCCTGCTTTTCACACCTGATTGCCTTTTGCAACAAGGTAATCCACCAAGCTAATCAAGGGAAGCCAGTGGATGTCATCTTTATGGATTTCAGTAAAGCTTTCTGTACTGTTCCTCCAAACATCTTTCCTGGTTTAGGGCAAATTTGTGAGGAAACCTCTGAAGTGGTCCCTCTAGAAAGCAAATTCAAGTGGCCCTTCCCCCAATCAGTTTGGGACACATAAATCTCCTTTAAGAAAAGTGGAAAAAAACCTGTTTATATAACAAGAAAATATTCACAAACATAAAGAAAGTAATAATATTAAAAAATAAAGTCCTTCATTGTTCTGAAGAGATGGCAAATTGAGAGAAAGTCCTTTTCCTGGGGTTTAGTTCGGCTTGCTCAGTCTCCCATCAGTCCCTCCAGCACTGGAAAATGACACATCCCAAGCCCTGGTGGACCACAGGTATGAGCTCTGGGTGTTTTTCTGGGTTTCAGTCCAGAGTAGGACTGATTAGTTCAAAGAAAAAGAAAAAACACAGTCTGGGGAACTTCACTGCCTCAGCTAGCTAAAAGAACTAGCTAAAAACAAAGGAGAGCTCTCTCCCACTGTCCATCCATGCTGCAAACAACACAGTCTGGGAGAAAGAAGGCATGGGAACCAGTGCAGTTTCTGAAAACAAACTGTGTGCTTCTTTTCCTCCCTTTTGCTCTGGGAACCATTCTTAAACGTGCAGCACTCAATGTTCAGCATAAACAGAACAGACGACTGGGGATATAAGCATCATAAAGCCACCCTAGGATATAATTCTAGACAAACTGTCCGGAACATAGCTGGATAAGCACATCATATGATGGGTGAAAAGTTGGCTCAGGGATCAGGCACAAAGGGTTACAGTGAATGGGGTGACACTAGACTGGTGGCCTGTCACCACAGGGGTTCCACACAGCTCCATCCTCAGCTCTGTGCTCTTCATAAATGGCTTGGACACAGGACTGGCCAGGATACTAAGCAAGTTCACAGATGGTACAAAACTGGGAGGGGCTGTTGACTCCCTCCAGGGCAGGGATGACCTGCAGAGAGACCTTGACACATGAGAGAACTGGGCAGGCACCAACCATATGAAATTCAACAAGAAAAAGTGACAGATTCTGCACTTGGGATGGGGCAACCCTGGATTTACAGACTGGGAAAGGAGAGGGTGGAGAGCAGAAATGAGTATAGGAAACAGACATAGGGTGTCCTAGTCAGTGGTGACTTGAACATGAACCCACAGTGCCCTGGCAGCCAGAAGAGCCAAGAGTGTCCTGGGGAGCATCAGGGACAGCATCACAGCCAGGCAAGGGAGGGGATTGTCCTGCTCTGCTCTGAGCTGGGGCAGCCTCACCTCCAGTGCTGGGGGCAGCTCTGGGTGCCACAACACAAAAAAGACATTGAGCTGTTAGAGAGTGTCCAAAGGAGGGCCATGAGGATGGTGAAGGGTTTGGAGGGGAAGCCGTGTGAGGAGTGGCTGAGGGCACTTGGTCTGTTCAGCCTGGAGAAGGGGAACCTGAGGGGAGACCTCACTGCAGTTACAGCTTCCCTGGGAGGACAAGAGGAGGGGCAGGCACAAGAGAGTGGCCTGAAGTTGTGCTGGGGGAGGTTTATGTCGGGTATTAGAAGAAGGTTCTCCACGCAGAGGTTGGCTGGGGACTGGAACAGGCTACTCAGGGAAGTGGTCACAGCACCAAGCCTGACAGAGTTCAAGAAATATTTGAGCAATGCTCTTGGGCACATTGACTCTTGGGGCTGGTGCTGTGCAGGGCCAGGAGTGATGATCTGAAGATCCCTGTGTGTCCTTTTTGAATCAGTGCACCTTGTGATTCTGTGATTCTGTGAAAGTGAAGAGTAACACTCTGCCTAAATGCTACTGACTTTTTAAAATTCTTATTGGAAAATGTGGAAATAAAAATATGGCAAAATGATTGATTTTCTCATATGAAGCTGCGTCTAGAAATTAAAGTAATTTTTGTTGTATCAAGAGCTGAAAAGGAGGCTATATCATTTAGCCATTAACTTTGAGCTACATTCAGTTTCTATCAAAGAGAAAACAATGCCCTCTACTTAAAGTTTGCAGACTGTGTATTTATTCCAGTTGTCCACTTTAAATTGTAAAGAGACAGGTTTGAGCCCAGGTCAGTCTTCGAGCTCTGTGATTTTTAAAAATTGGTCTCAATACAGTAATGAAAAGTTTTCTTTTTCTTTTTCCCACCATCTCTACCAAAGAGCTGACCTGGTGGATGCTTATATATAAGATAATGTACAGCTCAAGGACTGAACTATGATAATTCTGAGATTCCAAAGGGAAGCAGGGAGCACATGCTTCAGGAGCATGTAGTTGTTTAGAGTTCTTTAATTCCTTTGTATTGTTCTGCAAAATTATTAAAGATTTTTCTGAGAGTGAGGTAAAATCTACTACAGCAGCAAGAAATTGCAATTATAGTAATTTGGGGATCTTTCAGTCTATTTTTTGCAGGAAGTACCAATCTTTACACATGAAAACAAAGTCCTCTCTGTAATTTTTTTAGTGACCTGTTCTTCAGTTCACTAGTTCCATTAGTTGATAAAGATGCCTCTTGCAGAAAGTTCCCATATACTTTAGCCTGTGCAGACACCAAACTGCTCAGCCAGCAAGATGAGGCAATCAAAAATCCTAGTTTCTTCAGCCTGAATAAACATATCCTGCTTTTCAGAGGAGGGCCCTCAAGCTGGGCTCATTGCTACACCAACTGTAGTCATGCAGGTTTTGGATGGCATGTGCAGAATAGCTGCAAGTGCAGCTTGCAATAAAAGCAATTGCTTTTATGAATGTAATTTCAGCAGATCAAATCTGTGGAGAAAAATCCCCTCTCATTATCTCTGGCTTACTTATGATTAAGAACATTTGCTGTTCTATTCTATTTTACATAACCAACTGAATAAAAAACCAGTGTGTTGATACAGAAATTAATATGGAGGCTTAAGTCTCAACACATCCATGTGTTGTGTTATGGTTACTTGCAGTTAAAAACACACCATTAAAACCTAAACCTTCTGATTCATATTACTTGAACAAGGCATGTGGGGAGGGCAGTCTTGCTTGGGAGGAGAGAACTACCAAACCCACACACGTAAAGACTGACAAATGTGGCACAGGCAATCAAAGGCTCTTAGCATCGGGCTCTGGAAATAACCATGGCACACACTGCTTATGTGTGCATTAGGAGTGTGGCAGAGTGCCTGCCAACAGATGCCTCTGTGGCTCCAAAGAAGGGGCTCTTTGAACCCTTTTGTGGCCAGAAGGAACCAGGATGTTCTGGTCACTGCTGAGGTAACTGATATGGTTACCGTTCTCCCTTGTGCCCTTTCCTCATCTGCTGGGAGCAGGAAGGGTCCTTCCTGCACCAGCTCCCTGCTCTTTCCTGCCATTATTGTAGCTGTTCTCCATGGAAGTGTCACTCCAACAGCTCAACCTCCTTGAACAGCCATGTCCTCCCTTGCTCCGTCCTTCCCTTCCTGGATTGTGTAGAGTAGCTAGGATGGAGAAAGTCTGAAGGTGTAATGAGGTGCCATGGAACTTGCTGTGTGCTGTTGCCCAGCACAGTGTAGCTGAGCTCCTGTGCTGTTACCCAGCTGCATGGGTTGATTGCACTACTCTTCACATCTGCAAACATTCCTTAGCCTGACAGCTTTCCAAATTGCAATTTGTTAAGGTAGCTTTCCCTTGTTTATGTAGAAAATGATGGTGGACAAATTTGGGACTCCTCCTACTTGTGCCTTGGCAAGGGGATGAGTATGTGGCATTTATATGCCCTACAGGATTTGAAGATGCAGAAATTCTGATGGAGTGAAATTCTGACTTGGTGAAGTGTTCATTCTCATGTCTACCTTTAGCCCTCCAAGTTGCAGCATTACTATTACATGTTGCTTGTATAAAATTTGGATGCCCTTGATTACAGGGCAGGAACTCCTTTGTGGAAACTTATGGTAACACATTTAATTTAAAGCACTTTGGTGGTGACAAAACCTTGATATGAAAACTTAATCTTATAATTACTTCTGAGGCACATAATTTCTTAAAAAAAAAAAAAAAAAGAAAGGAAAA